>JAJAGP010000696.1:0-109591 GCA_025084515.1 Ancistrus triradiatus | reverse complement strand
CCATGATTTACAATTAAATTCTTTAAAAATCCTACAATGTGAGTTCCTGGATTTTTTTTAATCTCCTTTTGTCTCTAATAGTTGAAGTGTAGCTATGATGAAAATTACAGACCTTTCTCATATTTCTAAGTAGGAGAACTTGCACAATCAGTGGCTGACTAAATACTTTTTTGCCCCACTGAATAATGTTTGGATTGTATTGCTTTTGTTTTTGTTTTTTTGTAAAAACGTAGCAGTGGAAGTGCTGTCTATTATAATAGGTTTGGTAAATGGGTAGGCAAAATAAGCTAAAGCCTCAGCCTACATCTTTTCGGTCATTTTATTATTTTTGTTTTGTTTTTCATATTTAAGGCCTTACTGCGCCGTGATGCAAAACGGGTAAGAAATATATAAGAGGTATTGCAATGATAAAATAGGCCATTTTATTTACAATTTTATTTACAAACCTAATGTTTCTAGTAATTTCTTTCAATTGCAAGGGACTAAAGTTGTATTGTTAAAACATACAGGAAAATGTGAATTTCTTTCATTGTTCACACTACAGAAATAAAAAATGAATGTCCCTCGTCAAATGTAAAATCATTAATTGTGAGAAAATTGAATCGTGAATCGAATCGTGGGCAGAGTGAATCGTTACACCCTTTCCGTCTATCAATTTTTTGGCATTTTTGGCGTCCGTCAGACACAAGTATCAGGTCCATCACACCATCTGCTACGAGCTATTCAGTCTTGAAACCCCATAGATTTAATAAGCTAACAAAAAGTAAAGTTTAATTTGAAAACTGCCTAATTCGTATCTATTTTACTGCTCTAGGTCATGCTTAGCACTTCACACAAAGTAATGTTCTACATGGTTAGCATCGATCCACACAACGATTCAGTTACATCTCTTCTGAAGCTCAGTCCACTGAGTGCCTCTCATGCTCCATTGAGAGATATCAGCTTATACACTCAATCCTAACCGCGAACATACTCTACTATCGTGAGATTCTCTGAACATAGCCAAGGATATCTAATTGGCTCAGGCCATTTACCTCGTGTCTTAGAAATATAAGCGAAAAAAATCTTCTCAGCAATTACGCAGATGGTATTTCCAAAGCAATCCACAACTAATGCAAAACCAACCAAGCCTCAGTCTTCAGTACAATGTTAAAATACCTTATACCAGTGGTTCTCAGACTTTTTGGACCAAGTACCACCCATCATCAAAGCAAAGGTACCACCTGTGAGTCTCATCGCAGAAACACATGCACCACACAAACTCTTGTACACAGTAGGGATATTTAGCTGAGTCTACAGCTCTATCCTTCAAATGTTCACTTCTCACATGTCTTCTTTGGTGTGCTGGTTTCATGCCCTCATGGCTGAGAATCTCACAGCACACAAACCATTGGGATCTTGGTTCTTCCTCGGTCCCACCTTGCGTCGTACCATCTCATAGTGCTTTTTCTGAGTTTTTAATACTGCATACAACCTTTCTGTATTTTCTGGTTGTATCCTAATAAAGAGACTTAGCAATAATTATATATGGCTATTACACCATTGCTAAAACATCTATCTCATCTAACGGAGGCCTAAGACTTTTGCACAGTACTGTATCTTTGCAGCCTTTTATAACATTGCAGTCTTACCACAGGTGCCATGTGGTTAGAACTGTCACCTCAGAGCTCCAGAGATCCCCAGTCACTGCCCATGTGGTTTTTCTCATGTTCTCTGCGTATCCACATGGATTTTCTCCGGGTGCTCTGCTTTCCACCGACATTCCAAAGGCATGCGTTAGGTTAATTGGTCCCTAAATTGACCCGGTGTGAGTGTGATGACTTGGACATCTGCAATCGTGGATATAGCCACCGATGCTGAGGTGATGTTAATTAATAAACAAATCGAAGAAATGGTGCATTGGTGTTAATAATTATTATTAAAATGAATACTCTTCGAGTCAAAAGACCAAGTGTAATCTGTGAACAACAGACTGTATCTGGCAGGAGGCAGGAGAATCTGTTTCTTGTCCATTCTCTCACCAAGCTTGTTTGAAATCAATGAACAAACTCCTCCTTTTCCCAGTTCCTCCTATTTACGCATTTTCCAGCTTTGCTATCCTACATGAATACACTAAGAACCTTCTGGTAAATGATGCTCAAAGGTTTCTCTCCCGAGCTCGGTAAGCAGCAGTAAAGGCGCGTTTGGTCATTAAAAAGTGAAACGTGACGTTCAGCCTTCAGTGCGAGTTTTACTGGAAGCATAATGACTCATGCATGATGGAAGTTCGTTAAGGGCTAGGCCTGAGTTTTCTTTAACTACAGGTTCCATGTAGTGATGGAATTTTGATTCGAGCCAGACTTGTGGTCCCCCTGCGGTCACCCCCAACAAGAATTGTCACAATAACACACTGAGCCTGTCGTTTCTTTCATTTCCAAGGATAGAATCTAACATAATATTCGGCCATGACTCAACAAATGCTGGCTGTGTTATTTACTATCTAAAAACAATGTTTGAGCAGTTAATAGCAGGTTTACCAGAAAGCCGTAGCCACAGGGTGCACTATGTGCTCAGTGTGTGGACTCTGCCAGACAGTGTGTTTAGGCATGGCTGTGTGTCTGAAATCCAGGGGACCCTTAAGTCACCTCCTCCTATGCCCAGATGGGTGTTGCTCAGAGGGCTGTTTATTTGGAGAAGTTGTCAAGCTGATGTCGCAATAGCTGGGGTTCTATAAGCCCGCGTCCCAGGTTAAGGATGGTTTTGTGTGTGCGCGTGTTCCATGTTTATATATCAGTGTGGGGACCAGATATCTCCACAAGGATAGAAAGAGCTCACATTTTTACCTTGTGCTGACATTGTGTTGGCCCCCACGGGGAAAACTGCTTTTTTTTAAAGGAAACTGCAGCTTTCTCTTGACAAAAAAAGAGTCAAAAGATATCCATTAGGTTTCTGGGGTTAAGGTTATGGTCAGGGTAGGTGTGTGTGTGTATACCGTGTTTATATTACATTGTGGAGACCAAATGTCCCAACAAGAATAGAAATATTGGACATTTTGGACATTGTGAGGACACGTTGCTGGTCCCCACAGGGAGAACTGTTTTTTTTATATAGAAACTGCAGGTTTTTTATTGTTTTTGAAAAACAGACAAAAGAACCAAAAGATCTCCGATAGGTTACTGAGGTTAGGTGATGGTGTAGCTATAGTAATCATTAAGTCCCCACAAGGATAGTGAGACTATGTGTGTGTGTGTTTCTCCACAAGGATAGTAAGATCTAACATTGTTTGGGACATTTTGCTGGTCCCCATAGGGAAAACTTTTTTTTTTTTCACAGAAACTGCAGCTTTCTTTTGATGAAAAAGAGTCAAAAGATATCCATTAGGTTTCTGGGGTTAAGGTTATGGTTAGGGTAGGTGTATGTATACCATGTTTATACAAATGTCCCAACAAGGATAGAAATATCTGACATTTTGGACATTGTGAGGACATTTTGTTGGTCCCCACAGGGAAAAATGTTTTTTTAAATATAGAAACTGCATTTTTTTGAAAAACAGACAAAAGAGCCAAAAGATCTTCGATAGGTTACTGAGGTTGGTGATGGTGTAGCTATAGTAATCATTAAGTCCCCACAAGGATAGTGAGACTATGTGTGTGTGTGTGTGTTTCTCCACCAGGATAGTAAGATCTAACATTGCTTGGGACATTTTGCTGGTCCCCATAGGGAAAACTTTTTTTTTTTTCACAGAAACTGCAGCTTTCTTTTGATGAAAAAGAGTCAAAAGATATCCATTAGGTTTCTGGGGTTAAGGTTATGGTTAGGGTAGGTGTGTGTGTGTACCATGTTTATATTACATTGTGGGGAACAAATGTCCCAACAAGGATAGAGATATCTGACATTTTGGACATTGTGAGGACATTTTGCTGGTCCCCACAGGAAAAAATGTTTTTTTTATATAGAAACTGCATTTTTTTGAAAAACAGACAAAAGAGCCAAAAGATCTTCGTTAGGTTACTGAGGTTAGGTATTGGTGTACAGATAGTAATCAGTCCCCACAAGGATAGTGAGACAGTGTGTGTGTGTGTTTGTTTGGGACATTTTGCTGGTCCCCATAGGGAAAACTTTTTTTTACAGAAACTGCAGCTTTCTTTTGATGAAAAAGAGTCAAAAGATATCCATTAGGTTTCTGGGGTTAAGGTTATGGTTAGGGTAGGTGTGTGTATACCATGTTTATATTACATTGTGGGGAACAAATGTCCCAACAAGGATAGAGATATCTGACATTTTGGACATTGTGAGGACATTTTGCTGGTCCTCACAGGAAAAATGGTTTTTTTATATAGAAACTGCATTTTTTTTAAAAACAGACAAAAGAGCCAAAAGATCTCCGTTAGGTTACTGAGGTTAGGTGTTGGTGTACATATAGTAATCAGTCCCCACAAGGATAGTGAGACAGTGTGTGTGTGTTTGTTTGGGACATTTTGCTGGTCCCCATAGGGAATACCTTTTTTTTACAGAAACTGCAGCTTTCTTTTTGTATACAAGGAAGATCAAAGATCTTAATTGGCTTACTGAGGTGAAGGTTAGGGTTAGGGTAGGTGCAGCATTAATTAGCTACAGCAATCATTATGTCAATGGGGTGTCCCCGCAAAGATAGTGAGACAGAAGTGTGTGTATGCACCTTGTCTTGATATACTTGTGAGGACAAAATGTCCCTATGATAATAGAAAAATTTGGAATTTTGACACTTGATTGTGAATCGCTACTTTAACTGCTACGCTAACATATTTATTTATTTACAAAAAAATGGCAACTTTTATTTGAAAAACCAAAACAGCCCAAAGACTTGCTTTAGGTCACTGAGGTTAGGGTTAGGGTTAGGTGTAGCATTAATTAGCTGCAGTAATCCTTCATTGAAAAGTCCATTAAGTCCCACACGAATAGTGAGACAAACATGGCTGTGTGTGTGGTCATGTTTATATTACATTGTGGGGACCAAATGTCAAGGATGGAACGATTTGACATTTTTTACCTTGTGGGGACATTTTGCTGGTCCCCTGAGGAAAACAACAACTGTCTTTTGAAAAAGCAAAACACCCCCACAATAGTCCCCACAACAGTAGATACTTCTGACATTTTTACATGGTGGGAACACCTTGCTGGTCCCCATGAGGAAAATGGCTTTTTTTTTTTTAACAGAATCTGCAACTTTCTTTTGAAAAACCAAAAGAGCCAGATTTGCTTTAGGTTACTGAGGTTAAGGTTAGTGTTAGTTGTAGGTATAGGTGTAGAATTAATTAGCTACAATAATCCCAACAAAGATAGTGAGATATATATGTGTGTGTGTGTGTGTGTGTGTGTGTTTGGAAATGTTTATATAGACTAAATGTCCCTACAAGGACAGAAAGATCCAGCTTTTTTTTTTTTTTTTTTTTTTTACAGAAACTGCAAAATTCTTTGGAAAAACCAAAAGAGCCAAAAATATTTGTTTTAGGTTATTTACATTTACAGCATTTAGCAGACACCCTTATCCAGAGCGACTTACAATTGCTACAATCTCACAATCCAAGCAATTGTGGGTTAAGGGCCTTGCTCAAGGACCCAACAGTGGTAGCTTGGCAGAGGTGGGATTTGAACCCTGGACCTTCTGGTTCATAGTCCAGTACTTTAACCGCTAGGCTGCCACAGTCCATGTGGTACTGAGGTTAAGGTTAGGGTTTGGGGTGGGTGTAATAATAGTATCAATTAGCTACAGTAATCATTTATGGCAGTGGAAAGTCCCCAGAAAGATAGGATTTCCAACACTGTGAGGTTAAGGTTAGGGTTGGGGTAGGTTTATATTTAGCATTCATTAGCTATGTTAATCATTATATCGATGGAAAGTTCTCACAAATATATTTATATAATGTGCCCCGGGCTGATTACTTTCTTACTCACCTTAAGAGGCTTGTTTTCAGATTCTACACCTTCATCTAAACTTTTTGTTTAGTGCCTAAGAGTTTTAAATATTTTATGGATATTTTGGCAACCCTTTCAGCTGTGTTTACTCTCTAATGGGAAGCTTCAATCCATCAAAATAAAGTTTGAGTATTTGCACAAGAGAATTGAATTCTTCACTATGTGGCAGTGGCCCAATGAAATCAATTTGGATATGTGTCTCTGGACCAAATGGAAATGACTAACGATCTACATATTGTTTTGTTCTCTGGCGGCGCACACGCAACAACGATCTCTATATTCATGGCCAAAACGTTTGGTGCAACATAAGAATCCCAAGTTTGCGTGAGGCATCAGTTTTACGACCCAAACTCCAATAGTCATCTTTTTCTGAAAATATAACACAGCTGGTCCTGCTGAGAATTAAACTGCTTTAAAAAAAGAAGTGCAAGCAGCTGCTGCATTTAATGGACATTATGCAATGTCTCAGGCATCAGCATCAGCTGTGTTGTTAGTGTTTTTTTTTACATAAATCAAAAACCTGATGATTTTTTAATGTGAGTTAGGAAATGACAGGCACTAAATAATCACTATCAGTGTAGATCAAGTTACAGCTAGTCATTTAGCAGATGCCCTTATCTAGTGACTTGATACTCTCTTACAGTCCAAGCAATTGTGGGTTAATGGACTTGCTCAAGGACCCAACAGTGGCAGCTTGGCAGAGGTGAGATTTGGACGCTGGACCTGGTCCATAGTTCAGCACCTTAACCACTAGGCTACCACAGTCCCAGTTTTAAATACAAGCATGAGCTGTGGTTGTCAACATAAAAACCAGAGTCCTCAGACATCACAGCAGTCAAATACCCTGTCCATCACTGCAGAGACTCGACGAAGCCTGGCCAGGGACTGCACAGAGACAACTGGCCATGTCTGAGAAAAGGAGGGAAGGTCAAATAAGGGTACATCTCCCTGCCACAGCCTCAGTGGCCCCTGGTGGCTGTTGGCGATGCTGGATGGATGTGGCAGACATTTCTCACTCCTCCATGCTTGCTTGCTCTCACTGTAGAAGTCCCACCGGAGATAAAAAAAAAATGTCATCAGTCACAGGATATCTGGCCCTCCTCTCTCGGTGGAATATCCACAGGGGGTTTGGTCATATCCAAACTGGGGAGTAAAACAAACCTGACAAACAACACTGAGCCATCCCGAGTAATACACGAGAGTGTAGGCTTTCAGGAGAGTCATCAGAAGTCAAGAAGTGAGTGTGGTAGCCTAGTGGGTAAGATACTGGACTATGGACCAGAAGGTCCAGGGTTCGAATCCCGCCAAGCTGAAACTGTTGGGTCCTTGAGCAAGACCCTTAACCCACAATTGCTTGGATTGTGGATAAGGGCATCTGCTAAATGCTGTAAATGTAAGAAAAGGCAAGAGCTGGGTTCATTCAACAATAGGGGTGGGTATTGGAAAGGACTTCACGATACGATACACACCACGATACAATGCGATACGATGCGTATTCCATACAGTTCACCGAAAATATGAAAACAGCTGAAATACAAGTTACAGTGTACAATCTGAGTTGTGTTAATACATCACATCACATTGATCATTCAACAGACATATCGAGTCAAAACACTGCACTGCCACATCTACTGGAGAAGAGATTGTAATTTACACCCCATTTAAAATGTGTTTGTTCTTCATTCAGAAAAATCAATACTTTGAGCTGAAAATTAATGTAGTATATCACGAAAATAAATATCGTGATATACTGCTGTATCGATTGTTTGGCACAGCCCTATTCAACAGCCCATTGTTTCCATAGCCAGTTGAGTTTTTCACTTTGCATGAGGCTCTGAATAACAAGCTTACACAGTGAGTACACAAGAGTACACAGTGAGGGAACGTAGTGTTTAAAAACCTCTGCGTCTTTCTGTTTTGAGTCACTCAGTAGTCCCAGTTTATGAGCTGCAGGTTGTGATGCAGGAAACAAAGTTTCTCTGCATTTTCGTCACTATTTTTGAATATCAGCCTTGTGAGGGCAGGTATTGGCCGATGCCAGTTATCTCAAAATCATCTTTAATTGTCCGATTCAGCAGTCAACCAGTACTATTAATTAAGTCAAAATCAGATTTATTTCTATAGAGCTTTTTACAATGGAGCATCGTCTCAAAGCAGCTTTACATTTTTTTATTATCTTTTAATATCTAGGGCCAATCCCAAACTGAGCAAGCCTAGGGCAGTAGTGGCAAGGAAAAACTCCCTAAGCGATTAAGGAAGAAACCTTGTGAGGGAAAAAAGCTCAAAAAGTTACTAAGTGCAGCTATATGTAAGAATTAAACTAAGTCATCTAATTAATGTTTGTAGTAATAGTTTAAATATTAACAGAGAGAACAAATTTAAAAATATAATTAACATAAAATACAATAATATGTAGACTAATAAATGAGTGATAATGTAATATTATGAACAGTAGAATAAAATAGAGAATAAAAAATTATAGCGTAGAAGAAAATAGTGTAAATGAATAAAATATTGAATAGCATAACAGTATACATATCCATGCTTAATACGCATGTACAGTATTTTGTCCAATTGCAATGGCCACATGGGCTATTCAGATAGGGTTGGGGAATAGCTGCAATCACGGCATTGTAATATGGTGAGAGGAGTACTCTTAGGCCCCTTCTTTGCTTCAGGGATGGTCGTTCCCTCTTCATGATAAATTAACTCTTGTTTATTACTTCCAGAAAACCATTTGGGGCGGCACAGTATCTCGTTGGGTAGCACTGTCGGCTCACAGCAAGAAGGTCCTGGGTTCGATCCCAGGTGGAGCGGTCTGGGTTTTTTTGTGTGGACTCTGCATGTCCTCCCTATGTACAGTAGTGCTTTAAAGTTTGTGAACCCTTTAGAATGTTCTATATTTCTGCATAAATATGACATAAAACCATCAGATTTTCACACAAGTCCTAAAAGTAGATAAAGAGAACCTAGTTAAACAAATGAGACAACAATATTATACTTGGTCATTTATTTACTGAGGAAAATGATCCCCTTCTGTGCAGCATTTCCTGTAACTGTTGATCAGTCCTGCACACCGGCTTGGAGGAATTTTAGCCCATTCCTCCATACAGAACAGCTTCAACTCTGGGATGTTGGTGGGTTTCCTCACATTAGCTGCTCGCTTCAGGTCCTTCCACAACATTTTGATTGGATTAAGGTCAGGACTTTGACTTGGCCATTCCAAAACGTTAACTTTATTCTTCTTTAACCATTCTTTGGTAGAACGGCTTGTGTGCTTAGGGTCGTTGTCTTGCTGCATGACCCACCTTCTCTTGAGATTCAGTTCATGGACAGATGTCCTGACGTTTTCCTTTAGAATTCTCTGATATAATTCATTGTTCCATCAATGATGGCAAGCCGTCCTGGTCCAGATGCAGCAAAACAGGCTCAAACCATAATACTACCACCACCATGTTTCACAGATGGGATAAGGTTCTTATGCTGGAATGCAGTGTTTTCCTTTCTCCAAACATAACGCTTTTCTTTTTTAAACCAAAAAGTTCTATTTTGGTCTCATCCGTCCACAAAACATTCTTCCAATGGCCTTCTGGCTCGTCCACATGATCTTTAGCAAACTGTAGACGAGCAGCAATGTTCTTTTTGGAGAGCAGTGGCTTTCTCCTTGCAACCCTGCCATGCACACCATTGTTGTTCAGTGTTCTTCTGATGGTGGACTCATGAACATTAACATTAGCCAATGTGAGAGAGACCTTCAGTTTCTTAGAAGTTACCCTGGGCTCGTTTGTGACCTCACCAACTATTACATGCATTGCTCTTGGAGTGATCTTTGTTGGTCGACCACTCCTCTCTTGGGGAGGGTAACAATGGTCATGACTTTCCTCCATTTGTACACAGTCTGTCTGACTGTAGATTGGTGGAGTCCAAACTCTTTAGAGATGGTTTTGTAACCTTTTCCAGCCTGATGAGCATCAACAACTTTTTTCTGAGGTCCTCAGAAATCTGCTTTGTTCGTGCCATGATACACTTCCACAAACATGTGTTGTGAAGAGCAGACTTTGATAGCTCTCTGTTCTATAAAAAAAACAGGGTGCCCACTCACACCTGATTGTCATCCCATTGACCTAAAACACCTGACTAATTTCACCTTCAAATGTTAACTGCTAATCCTAGAGGTTCAGACATGCATTAAGTTCATTGATTACGCTAAAATGACCCTAGTATGTTAGTTTGTTTGTGAGTGCATGTATAAGTGTGTGAGTGTGGATTGGCACCGTCTAGGGTTGTTCCTGCTTTGCGCCCTATGCCGCCGGCTAGGCACCAGATGTCCTGTCCAATAGCAACTGCGACCATGCAGTGACATGAGTCGTCCACGTCCGTCAAGGAGTGGCGGATCTCATAACTCTCTGGTCAGGTCACTGCATGCATCTTCATTTTCCTCAGAAGGCTCTTGATGGAAAGCAGGAGTCGAATGATGTCAGAGTGCTTGGGCTTCATTCAGCCCGAGCACGACTTTGGTACATATCAAGAGCCCGGCAGTAATATGTGGGCATTCTCCAGAGCCACTCCAACCAGAGTCCCCCCCCCCACCCCCGCCTTTTTTTTCCACCTGCGACCTGATTCTTTCCATCCTGACTGTAGCCTCGAAGTGCTCATCAGAGGGAGAGCTACAGAGGGAAAACGCTGTTCGAAATATGTCAGCACTGAAAGAAAGTACTGCCTCATCCCTCGTGCCTTGAAGCCTTTCTATGTGAAGAAATGATGTCACACACACACACCATTTGTCATTTCAAGAAATGATTCGCAGCTCTATGGACTCAACTGACGTGGAGCGAGTGAAGGTGAAAGGACACCGTCCTGGCAAACAGCTGTATAGTCCATTACCTGTGAGCTCACTGTACGCATACAGAAATCTCACCTGCCCTCTTTCCCGTAGCCGCCGCACTGACTCATTCATACATTTTCTCTCTCTCTTTCCCGCTTGCTCTCCTTTGCTCTCACTCTCGCATTCTGTCTTAAGCTCAACGAATCCCTGAACAACCTACGACAGGAGACCTGCTGTTCCCAGGTAAACGGTCACTATATATTCAAAATAGATTAGAGTTAGCGTCTGCATCAGGCTGTTCTCGTAGTGTGCGCTACAGCGGGTGATCTCATTCAGTCCGGCGGCGCATCATTCATTGTTAAACCGATCGCAGTTGAAGGATATTCAGTCCGCGGAGTGACGGTAGGCTTTGTGCTTTGTCCCTGCGCTTCAGCATGCATGCATGGATGTATGTATGGTGCAGACTGAGCAGTCCGGAGCCATTGGATGGCGTGTTAGAGAGGGAGACAGGCAGCGAGAAAGATGAATGGACTGACTGTCTGCGTTGCTCTGTCTCACCCTCGTTCCTGCTCTCCTCCTTCTCCCGCTTTGTGAATGAGTCCTGGGGCGGCTCGGGGTTTGTCCTCCGTGAGCGCGCCTGCGTGTTTGTCCGTACATAGCGTTTAATGTCAGCGCAGGGCTTTTGTTTTCTGGCACGCTGCTGACGAAGCTATCAAGTCAATGCCTTGTTATTGTGCATGTCTGAGAAGGAGAATGAGAGAATGGCAGCCTGCAATGCAGGGCACGTAATTCTGTTGCTTTCTCTGGAAAAGCCAGTTAAAGCATGAGTTGGACCGTTTTCAAACTGCGTTGTCGGTCATAGCTCCAAACGGGGTGTTGATCGGCTAAATTTGCGTTTTCTTTTTACCCAGATTTAAGCATACGTACATTTCTACATTACATATTAGGCTAAGAATTACAGACTTATTTTCAGAAAGTGTTCCTGAATGAACACTTTTTTTAATGATTAAAAACACGTCAGTATTTCTTTTGTTTCGTCCTTGTTTACTCGAAGAGCTATCGCCACCGTTGTCCTGTAGGGAGATGCAACCTTTTTATAGAGGCTGCGCAGCGATTGTAGTACATTGGTCGTTTTGTGCCGGGCGAAGATGAGAATTGTGGGAGCAAAGGAAAGGGGTGGAGGGGAGTGCATTCTCTCTCTCTTCTCTCTCTGTGTAGTCAGTGAGGATGCTGGGAGATAAATTTAGCCCTCCAGCTCTGCTTCCATCTGCCGCCGCATGGTTTAGGGCCGTTGCCATAGGAACAACCACTGGGTGCCCATTAGTGAAAGAGAGAGGGAGAGGGATGAAATTTAAGCAAAAAGTATTTAAGCAAAGTTTTCGATTGCAAATCGGAAAAGCATATTGGACAGCTTGGAGTGACTATAGAAACATCGGTATAGCCACATTTAGTTTTATAGCCTCAAACCCATTATATACAATAGCCTACTGTGCAAAAGTCTTAGGCCACCATTACATTTACAGCATTTAGCAGACGCCCTTATCCAGAGCGACTTACAATTGGTACAGTCTTACATTCCAAGAAATTGTGGGTTAAGGGTCTTGCTCAAGGACCCAACAGTGGCAGCTTGGCAGATGTGGGATTTGAACCCTGGACCTTCTGGTCCAGAGTCCAGTACCTTGCATTAGATTTGTGACCATATATAACCCAAAAACTTCATTTCAATCTATGTGAGCCTTACCATTTGTCTTAGTCTTCCAAAAGTGGTTTCTTGGCTGCTACCCTTCCAAAAAGACCACTCCTGATCAAGCTTCTTCAGACTGTAGAAACTTCAGCTTGGCATTGTAAGGGGAGGTCACACTAAATACTTGCAGCTGTAGCCTATAGGAGCTGTTTCAGTTTTTAATACTGTGTGCTTGTTTTCTGGTTGCATTCTAATAAAGATACTGAAAAAGAATTATATATGTCATTATACCACTGCTACAACAACGGTATATCTAATCTAATGGTGGCCTAAGACTTTTGCACCGCACTGTATGTTTATGAACAAAGTGAACAGTTTTGGAAATTGGTATAAAAAGAAAAATTGACTAATGGGATTGGAAATATGATCCCCTCCCTGATTTATACTTCACAGAGATAGTTTTTTTCTTGTCCTACACACTTTGGGTATAGAGTGGGGCAAAAAAGTATTTAGTCAGCCATTGATTGTGCAAGTTCTCCTACTTAGAAAGATGAGAGAGGTCTGTAATTTTCATGATAGGTACACTTCAACTATGAGAGACAAAATGAGAAAAAAAAATCAGGAAATCACATGGTGGAAAATAAGTATTTGGTCACCCACAAACAAGCAAGATTTCTGGCTCTCACAGACCTGTAACTTCTTCTTTAAGAAGTTCTTCTGTCCTCCACTCGTTACCTGTATTAATGGCACCTGTTTGACCTTGTTATCTGTATAAAAGACACCTGTCCACAGCCTCAAACAGTCAGACTCCAAACTCAACCATGGCCAAGACCAAAGAGCTGTCGAAGGACACCCAGAAGAAAATTGTACACCTGCACCAGGCTGGGAAGAGTGAATCTGCTATAGGCAAGCAGGTTGGTGTGAATAAATCAACTGTGGGAGCAATTGTAAGAAAATGGAAGACATACAAGACCATTGATAATCTCCCTCGATCTGGGGATCCACGCAAGATCTCATCCCATGGGGTCAAAATGATCATGAGATCGGTGAGCAAAACCAGAACTACACGGAGGGACCTGATGAATGACCTGCAGAGAGCTGGGACCAAAGTAACAAAGGCTACCATCAGTAACACACTACGCCGAGAGGGACTCAGATCCTGCAGTGCCAGGTGTGCCCCCCTGCTTAAGCCAGTACATGTCCAGGCCCGTCTGAAGTTTGCCAGAGAGCATATGGATGATCCAGAAGAGGATTGAGCTGAACTTTTGTTATTGACCAAATACTTATGTTCCACCACAATTTACAATTAAATTCTTTAAAAATTCTACAATGTGATTTCTTGCATTTTTTTCTAATTTTGTCTCTCATAGTTGAAGTGTACCTATGATGAAAATTACAGTCCTCTCTCATCTTTCTAAGTAGGAGAACTTGCACAATCAGTGGCTGACTAAATACTTTTTTGCCCCACTGTACTTGGTATCCTTTTCCCTGCTGTCTTGACCAATTTTAACTTTGATATCGAGGGTTATAATGTGTAAATGCACCTGGAAAATGTATTTTAATTTAGTTAGCCAGATTGAAAATCGATTGCTGTATCCCGCACAAGAAATAAATCAGCTCATAACCCTGGAGCTCCTGCTTCCTGTGTCGTTTCCAGGTTTATTGCAATGGATGGCTGCTGCATCAAACGTCATGCTTTTTATATCATCACTTGAAATTCCTTTAAACTAAGAATAAGGGGCCAACTTCGGGAGTTAATGTTTAGAAGCAGACGCTGTTAAACAAGATTAATACAGCAATGATGACGTAACGAGTGCCACTATGGGCTAATTTGGGCACGAGAGAGCAAACCAGTCAGAGATGATTGTATTACAATTTAATTTTGTACAGTGCTGTCAGCCTCAGCTACTTAAAAAGTGAAGGTTTCTTGCATTCACCAGTCCTGTGTGTCCTTCAATATTGTTTCTCCAGCCATGCAGGGATGGACGTCATAAATGATGACGCTGTGTTGTAAAGTATTGGTCAGATTTTGGCAGTCCGATGCGTCTTGGCGGAGTCGGATGCATTTACACTTTTTTAATATGTGGCTCTAATGCGTCTCAAACCTCCTCCTATATAACTAACCTCTATATAACCAACAATTTGGTACTAATAGTTGTACCTGTACTTATATCAAGTTCTGCTTAACTAATCTAAGAACTAAGAACTAATTTGATTACTGAGATCTAGTAAGATTTATCTTTTGTATTGCTAAAAATATTGCTTTTTTATTTATTTTTGAATCCATATTTTGTTGTCTTGTTGAATCCTAAAGCAGTTTAAGTGTTGCATTGTGTGAAGATGTTGGCATTTATGCTGAATTAGTTTTGACTTAGTAAACTCATATATCTGAGACAATGGAACTTGCAGAACTGCACTTGTGAACTCTTTTAGCTAGTCAAAATGGCCATACAGATATTTCCTAGTCTGCTTCTAAAGGAGCCAGTGATGGGGCAGTTGCCTGTGGAGATTCTTGTATGCATTTCACTGTGAGGCTTCTTAACACCTTGGGAGTCTGTTTTATTTCTGTCTCCTAATCAACGTGCGAAAAACAGTCTTAGCTTCTGTTTTGCTTCCAGCGTTCCACCTCTAAGCAGCCAACTCATATATACATAAGCAGTTCAATTCAAATAGGGTGTTGACATGCATGCTTACATGAGGGTATGTGTTTTCTGTCCACTCACCCAGATGAAGAGAGTTAAGCAGAAAACCTGAGGACCTTAAAACAGCTATATGTGGGTTTGGAGTAGTATTTGGCGGTATGACCAAAAATATGTATCACTTTTTTTTTGTTTGTTTAAAGATACCACTTTTTTGTTTTGGACATGACTGGGATTTTATAGAGGTTTCTATCTTATATAGTGGACACCCTGTTTTATTTAAAGAACAGGGATCTATCAAAGTCTGCTCTTCACAACATGTTTGTGGAAGTGTATCATGGCACGAACAAAGGAGATTTCTGAGGACCTCAGAAAAAGAGTTGCTGATGCTCATCAGGCTGGAAAAGGTTACAAAACCATCTCTAAAGAGTTTGGACTCCACCAATCCACAGTCAGACAGATTGTGTACAAATGGAGGATATTCAAGACCATTCTTACCCTCCACAGGAGTGGTCGACCAACAAGGATCACTCCAAGAGCAAGGCGTGTAATAGTTGGTGAGGTCACAAAGAACCCCAGGCTAACTTCTAAGCAACTGAAAGCCTCTCTCACAATGGCTAATGTTAATGTTCATGAGTCCACCATCAGAAGAACACGGAACAACAATGGTGTGCATGGCAGGGTTACAAGGAGAAAGCCACTGCTCTCCAAAAAGAACATTGCTGCTCGTCGCAGTTTGCTAAAGATCACGTGGACAAGCCAGAAGGCTATTGGAAGAATGTTTTGTGGACGGATGAGACCAAAATAGAACTTTTTGGTTTAAAAGAAAAGTGTTATATTTGGAGAAAGGAAAACACTGCATTCCAGCATAAGAACCTTATCCCATCTGTGAAGCATGGTGGTGGTAGTATAATGGTTTGGGCCTGTTTTGCTGCATCTGGGCCAGGACGGCTTGCCATCGTTGATGGAACAATGAACTCTGAATTATATCAGAGAATTTTAAAGGAAAATGTCAGGACATCTGTCCATGAACTGAATCTCAAGAGAAGGTGGGTCATGCAGCAAGACAACGACCCAAAGCACACAAGTCGTTCTACCAAAGAATGGTTACAGAAGAATAAAGTTAATGTTTTGGAATGGCCAAGTCAAAGTTCTGACTTGACATACCTCGAATCCAGTGTTTTAATCACGGCTCTGAACCTATCACTCACGACTGGATTGACACTGTGAGTAGGGCTGCAACAACGAATCGATAAAATCGATAATAATCGATTATTAAATGTGTCGACAACGAATTTCATTATCGATTCGTTGTGCTGCATGATTTATGTTTCCCCCACCTTATCATATCTGCTTACGTTACTTGCAGAACTTAGTCAACGCTGGGGAAAAAAAACACGAGCGATTGAACGGAGCGAGGCGGAGCCGATGCGGACGCAGAATCTTCAAAACAAGTTAGCGTTAAGAATTCACGCTTCACACAACTAAAAAATGTGTAACATGCAAACTTTGCAAAAGTGATTTGGCCCAGCACGGGAGCGGCACGGTGCTGATACAGCCCTCGAAACGAAAACATGTTTCCTCACTTCAAAACGGAACAAACCCGGAACACCGCGGCAACCCACGCTGCCGCTGCGGTGACCGATGAGGATGAAGGGAGCTCAACAACAGCGCAAGTCACCACAACTGCTCCGTTCAGAAGTGAGGAAACGTAACGGCGCACTCACACTATGTGAACGGACATAGCACGGCTGATGCTGGTTAGCTGGATAATGACAGTTATGGAGTTAAGAGACAGATATCCTATATTGGCCAGGCTAGCCAAGTCCTATTTATGCATTCCTGCTACTTCAGCACTGTCTGAGCATCTATCTTCTGCGGCAGGAAATATAGTCTCTAAAAAGAGAGCCAGCGTTAGCCAGGAGCATGTTGACATGCTAACATTTTTGGCTTGCAATGCAAAGTTCCTAAAGAAAGGGAGTGAATGGGTTTGTATGCAGTGTTTTGCATCAGAGATGCACTTATTTTTCTTTATTATTTAATTTGTTATTTTAATTTATTAATACATTTAATTTATTATTATTCATTTATTGTAAGCACTTATTTGCTCTGTTATTTAATGTTATATTTTTGAATAAAGACATGGAAAGTTTTTTTTTTTTTTTACCTGATTCATTGATTAATCGGAAAAATAATCGACCGATTAATCGATTATTAAAATAATTGTTAGTTGCAGCCCTAATTGTGACCATAATGTCTCTAGACCACTGTGTCAGTGCTGAGAATGGTCCAACACCCAAATAGTATCTGACCATTAGAGAACAGAGTAAAGGCGACTAACAAAGTATGTAGAGAAACAGATGGACTACAGTCTGTAATTGTAGAACTACAAACTGCTTCTATATGGTAAGTAAAACTGATAAAATGGACAATGAGTGGAGAAACAAGAACCCAATAAAGTGATCGGTGAGTGTATTTAATACAGTTTTAATAACCCATTCAAATCTTTCATAGCTTTACTTAAACGTAAGACATTCTGCCAGATGACATAAGCAAAACATTAAACTAATAGTCTGCCCAAATCCATATAAATGTATAGCGTCAGTGGTCTGGAATGCATTTTTGGCAAAATGTGGATTACCTGCAGGATCCCATATGGCACAACACCTTTTCACCCATGCAGCAAAGCGTGGGCACAAGTGCCAGCTGGTTAGTGAGGTGCCTGTGTGTGTTAGCAAGAATTTAGAGGGAAAAAATTATTTTCCTCTTGTGTGAACTGCCTTTCTTGTTCCTACTCAGGATATACAGTACTGTGCAAAAGTCTAAAATCACCATTAGATTAGACATACCATTGTTTTAGCATTGGTATAATGACCATATATAATTTTTTCTCAGTCTCTTTCTTAGAATACAACAAGAGAATACAGGAAATTTGTATACAGTATTAAAACAATTGACCAAAGCAAATAGGCTAGAGTGGATTAGCAGCATCTGGAAGCTTCATCGGGTTCCCAATTTGACCCTTCTACAGCTTGATCAGGAATGGTCTTTTTGGAAGGGTAGCAGCCAAGAAACCTTTTTGGAAGGGGAATAGTGTGAAAAGGCTAAGATATGCTAAAGCTCATATAGTTTGGAATGAATCTGCAACTGGACCAGGACGACTTGCCATCATTGATGGAACAATGAATTCTGAGTTATATCACAGAATTCTAAAGGAAAATGTCAGGACATCTGTCCATGAACTGAATCTCAATAGAAGGTGGGTCATGCAGCAAGACAACGACCCTAAGCACACAAGCCATTCTACCAAAGAATGGTTAAAGAAGAATAAAGTTCATGTTTTGGAATGGCCAAGTCAAAGTCCTGACCTTAATCCAATCGAAATGCTGTGGAAGGACCTGAAGTGAGCAGCTAATGTGAGGAAACCCACCAACATCCCAGAGCTGAAGCTGTTCTGTACGGAGGAATGGGCTAAAATTCCTCCAAGCCGGTGTGCAGGACTGATCAACAGTTACAGGAAACGTTTAGTTGCAGTTATTGCTGCACAGGGGGGTCACACCAGATACTGAAAGCAAAGGTTCACATACTTTTGCCTCTCACTAATATGTAATAGATCTTTTCCCTCAATAAATAAATGACCAAGTATAATATTTTTGTCTCATTTGTTTAACTGGGTTCTCTTTAGCTACTTTTAGGACTTGTGGGAAAATCTGATGATGTTTTAGGTCATATTTATGAAGAAATATAGAAAATTCTAAAGGGTTCACAAACTTTAAAGCACTACTGTATGTGTATGTCTCTTACGTTCATAAGGAAGCAAGATAAGCAGTCTTTTATTTGTACGCTTTTATATGTGTATTTTTAGCACTTATATCCTTTTGTCTCATTACAGAACCTCTGAAGAATCACATTTGGGGAAAGAAGGACTTCACTGAACTTCTGAACCCAATGACCTGGATATCAAGAGAAAGCCTTTATGTAGGAGTGCTGCTAATATTCTGCCTTCCATCCAAGTTAAAATAGACTAAATCAGATCCTAACTTACTATTGATACTATCGATAAACCATTTACAATAAACAATTTCCAAGCGTGTCATTCAACAAGAGACTAACTCCCCATTTTATGGAGGTCTCATACAGCCAAGCGAGCACTGTGGAGCAGTCAGGAGGTCCAGAACATCGTCAAGATCCTCAGCATGATTCTTCTCTCAATATCTCCCAGTCACCAACAGCTCGCTCTCAGCAGCAGCAGCAGCATCCTCCTCAGCCATGCCATACCAAACAGCCAAAACGAGTTCGGCATGAAAGGAAGCGTCTCAGGCTGCAGAAAAAGACGGTGCAGGTAGCTTTGGAGGGGGAAAAGTCAAACAGGGCTTCTGGAAGTTCTAAAGATACGACTGTTTCTGCTAAAAAATGCACCGAGGCATCGACTTCGTTAGTATCGACACTGCTTTCCATGGACGCCCAAAAACCCACAGCAAAGCAAAAACGTGAACGCAAACCGCAGAAGCCCGGGAAGTATGTTTGCACCTACTGCGGCCGTGCCTGCGCCAAGCCCAGCGTGCTACAGAAGCACATACGTTCCCACACTGGAGAGAGACCCTACCCTTGTGCTCCGTGCGGCTTTTCGTTCAAGACTAAGAGTAACCTTTACAAGCACCGAAAGTCTCACACCCATAGGGTAAAGGCCGGTATGACCTCAGGCAGAGAGGGGCTAGGTGTGACTTGCCACGAGGAGGCAGTTACAGAATCGGATGAAGAGGCCGGCCAGCTTTCTTCATCCCTTACTCTTAAAAACCAAGGAAATATATCTTGTACAGAGATATCTGGCCAAGGCCAGACACAAGGTTCAGAATATTCCCATGCGGTCAAGAAGAGACTAGCGATGAGGCTTAGCAGAGGAAGACGAGCTCCTGTGGGCTCATCTGACGAGACCTCATTATCATTTGGCCTAGGCAGCAAAGGCAGCACGGAATCAGGCTATTTCTCTCGTTCCGAGAGCACGGAAGTCTCTCAGGAAAGCCCACCAAACACCAGTGGCAAAAGCTACGCGGAGGTTATTTTCGGCAAATTCGGCCGCCTGGGCCATTTACAGAGGACTGTTCGTCAACAGCAAGAATGCGCTGCAGAACAAGAGGGGAGGAGCATCCCGTTCTCGGTGCCTAAAAAGCAAGTCATCGACCACATCACTAAACTCATAACCATCAACGAAGCAGTTGTGGACACAAGTAAGATCGATAGCGTCAAACCCAGAAGGTGTCCTCTGTCGAGGAGGACCAACATAGAATCATCCCTATCCAAAGAGACGATTCTTTGTAGAGCTAAAGAAATAGAAATGAGTTCGAAAGGCAGCGGATCCATTACTCTCGGTGTCCCCTGCGAGAAATTTCAACACCACTCCATCAGCGTTCATCAGCCGGCCGATAACTCATCCATGGCTCCTCTTATGAGAAGTCAGTCTCTACCTTCAGGTGCGAGCGCAAAGTCCACTGGTTGTTCGCCAGGGATTCGTCTCAGCCAGTCGTTTGATGAACAACAACCAGCTCATACCAGGCGTCACGGCATGCTAAGACGTCAGCCTGCCATCGAGTTGCCCATCGGGGCCGAAATGACTTTGGAAGAAGATCCCTATTCTGGCTCAGCATTTAATCCCTCACTCAGCGTAGTGCCTGAATGCAGGCGACAACTGGACTCGTTGAAGTGCGAAGCTTGTGGCGTTGCTTGCAGCACCTGGGAAACGTATAAAACACACAAACAAAACCAGTGCTCCACTCACCTGGCTCACCAGTCTGAAATTCCTGCCTTTCAAGAAGAGGACTATGGGGCCCTTCATAAATCTCGACCCGGTGCTGTAGCAGTGAGGAAGAGGAGGAAGGAAGAAAGTCTAGAACTGGACGATCACGCTTTATCGTCACTTGCCTCGTCGTCAGGCTTCTCATCACAAGCCAGCACGGATTCCATCGGGTCAGCACAGGCTCACGAAAAGGAGAACACTTTGAAAGGAGTGTCAGTGATCCAGCATACCAGTTTATTTAACAAACTGGAGCCTGCTCTAAGTCCACACACTCTAACTCAGTCTTACCTAAAGGAGCAGACAGCGAAGCCCAACTTTCGGAAGTTGGTGCGCCAACAAAACGTTCATGTGCCAGAAATTCTGGTCACGGAAGAAACGAAGGTTAACGTGCCGCTGTTACACCATACGGATGTAACTGAACCTAAAGAGAGTAAAAAAGTTGAGGACTTTCAATGGCCCCAGCGGAGCCCATCGCTGGCCCAGCTTCCTATTGAGAAGTTGCCACCCAAAAAAAAGAGGCTTCGTCTTGCGGAGGCAGCCCAGTCGTCTGGAGACTCCAGTTTCGAATCGACCTCTGTACCTCACAGTCCGAGTAAGGATAGCCTCTTGTCTCAGAGATCCAGCCATTCTGCTTCAATCGAGGAGACTGTCGGAAATTTGGACACGACGTCTAGGAGGTCAAGAGCTCCTCACACGTTGTCAATCCCCACAGGTGGCAACCACCTTCACAGGGAGCTGCAACGGTCTGCGTCTGAGCATGCGCCGCATATCCCTCAGCAGGCAAATCCCACTGATAACAGAAGTAAGTCTTTTGATTACAGCTGTCTCTCCCCTGATCGCACATCTGCCGGCTGGACCGAAAGGCGCAAATGCCTCCTGAAGAGACATTCCGCTGTGAAAGAGCCAGAGGATGAGGATCCACCACCAAAACCGGTTCTTGGTGTAAATCCCCCGTCTCCAAGATCACGCAACCGTGACTCTTCAATGCTATCATCATTCCATGATGTATCTTCAGGGGGTACAGTGTGCACCACATTCTCTCGTGACATCGACACTCGGTTAACTTCGCCGACTCAATCTGGTCAGCCTGCAGTCAAGGAAAATTCGCAGTGTCTGGCAATGGCTCATTACTACTCGGTGTCCACAGGTCTAAAGCTCGAGATTCCCAAAGAGGAGGATGTTGGGCAGTCTGCTCTCAGTAGTCGCCCAATGCAAACCCATTACCAGCATCCAAATCTGGATATCACTCCAAGGCAAGGGCTGATGAGCTCTCTCAGTTTGCCAGTGCCAGTTCGTCTTCATTCAGATTTACCTTCGAATTCCAGCCCAGTTTATACTACTCCGTCACAGAAAATGGTAACCAGGTCTCAGGATACAAGCTGCTCTGAGGCAAGATTCGATTGTAAACTGACCAAGTTTGATGTAGAGGATCTACCACCAGAAGCTGAGAGTTCAAAATCTGTGAGTTCCGGGGGAAATAAACGAGTCCTGTCCCCTACAAGCAGCGTGGAACTCGCCTCTGATAGTCAGCAACAGAAAAGAGTGAAGGAAGAGGAAGGCAAGGAGAGTGCAAAGAGCAGTACTGATGAAGTTACTGCCAACCAAAAAGAGGAAAGCCAGATGTGTAATCCAAATATGGTCCCTGTAGACAAAAAAGAGCCTTTAAATCTTTCACTAGACACTAACCTTACAATTAGCTGGTGCTATCTGAACTACGTCAAGCCCAATCCATCTGCTTTGAGTGACAACCAGAATTCAGTCTATTCTTCTTGGTGCATAAGCAATCGGAATCCAAACCCCCCAGGACTAACCAGCAAAGAAATGCTCTCCCTCGTGTACTGCAAGCAAAGGACCACGCCTTTCACCTACACTATGGCAGCCATGTCTCCTTCTACAGTGGGGAAACCAACGGCACCTGACTCCAGGGAGCACAAAGACGCTGAGGTAAATGTAAACAGTCCTGAATGAATACAGTGGTACCTCGGTTCTTGTTGTTCATTTGTTCCAGAAGGCTCGTCGAGAACCGAAAAACAACAAGTACAGAGCACATTTTCCCATAAGGAATAATGTAAACTGAATTAATCTCTTCCAGACCCCCACAAAATCCACACTGGGATTATATGCAGTAATGGAGCTGTATCATACAGGTGCTCCCTGATTTATGATGTATCATGAACTGATGAGTTTAATATAGTCTATACTGTATCATAGTGGAGAATATTACACATAAACACTACAGTTGGCCAAACTCACTAATGCAAAGCTTAGTTTATAATAAAGTGTTGAAAAATCTCATGTAATTTAGTGAGTAATGGATTGAAAGTGAAAAGTAAAAGCAAAACACTTACTCTATTGGTGTACTCAGGGCTAAAGCCTGTGTTCTGAAGAATTCAATTCCTGGTTTCCTTTCAGTTGGCCCTTATAACTAACCTTTTTAGGACCCATGGGGAATTATTTGCACTAAGTACTGTAGAGGTAAAAATAAATAAAAACACGATTACAATAGCGGAGATCTTCACTGAGAGCCATTGTGAACCTGAATCACTGTTTACTGAATCGTGAATCATGAATTGTGAATCGAGTTTTGACTGAAACGAGTCACGCAGCTCCATTCATGCAAGTTTAAGCAGGTGCGTTGAGTACCAGGCAAACAACAAGAGCCGAAAACAAATTCATGAGTTCCGAGGTTGTCAAGAACCGAGGTGCCACTGTAGTATGTATTAAGAATAACTTATTTATGGCTATGTGTGATTCGAGTCAGTGTTGGTGGTCAGAATTGGACAGACCTCATTAAATATGTATTATAAATATTGATCTACCACACATGTAGTAAATTTGAGCACCTAAACTCAAGCAAACAAAATGATTTAAGTTTATGTCTTTACATGCAGAGTCTGGGCGTGGTTTTTATATATATATATTTTATATATTCATACACTTACCGGCCACTTTACTGGGTATACCTGTTAAACTGTCTGTTAATGCAAATGTCTACTCAGCTCATCACATGGCAGCAACAGTGCATTCAAACCGAGCATCAGAATGGGGATGAAAGGTGATTTAAGTGACTTTGAACCTGGCATTGTTACTGGTGCTACATGGGTTGGTCTGAGTATTTCAGAAATTGCTGATCTCCTGGGATTTTCACACACAGCCATCTCTAGGGTTTACAGAAAATGAGATGATGGAGATCAGAGGAGAATGGCCAGACTGGTTCAACCCAAATAACCACTTGCTACAACCAAGGTTTGGAGCAGAGCATCTGTGGATGCACAACCCTGAAGCATTCTGAGCAGAAGACCATACCGGGGGCCACTCCTGTCAGCTAAGAACAGGCAACTGAGGCTACAATTTTCACAGGCTCACCTAAACTGGACAATAGAAGATTGGAAAAACGTTGCCTGTTCTGATAAGTCGATTTCTACTCTGACGTTCAGATAATAGGATTAGAATTTGGTGTAAACAAGATGAAACAATGGATCCATCCTGCCTTGTTTTCCTACCTTGCTGGTGGTGTAATGGTATTTTTTGGCCCCTTAATACCAACTGAGCATTGTTTAAACACCACAGCCTACCTGTGTATCGTTGCTGACCATGTCCATCCCTTTATGACCACAGTGTACCATCTTAAACACCATGTCACAAAGGGATTTCTTGAACATGTCTCAAATGACGTCCACAGTGATCAGATCTCAATCCAACAGAGCACCTTTGGGTTGCGATGCAAAGGGAGATTCGCATCATGGATGTGCAGCCGACAAATCTGCTGCAACTGCAGGATGCCCTCATACTAATATGGACCAGAATCTCTGAGGAATGTTTCCAGCACCTTGCTGAATCTATGCCATAAAGAATCATGTCAGTTTATTCCGCTGAAGGCAGAAGGGGTCCAACCTTGTATTACCAAGGTGTACCTAATAAAGTGACCAGTGAGTGTATATGTGTGTGTAATGTGAAGGGGGGCTTTTGGGGGCGGAAAGCAAGAAATGTTTTTATATGGATCAAAAGAGTTTCGGAAACAATTAAAGAATCAGCTTCCGTGTACATGTTCAATTTTGAGTCATCAGAGACAAAATCAGTTTTAATACTTCAATCTGCAAATTGTTGAATGTGAATTTCACCATCTCTGTCTCCCTGGGCACCCGGAGCAGGGTTGGTGAACTTGCCCGTGTCTCTCTCGAGTATAGGTAACTGCCACAGAGCCCACAGGCCGCTTAGAGTTCAAGAAAGGTGAGCTGACAAAGAAAGAAAATACACCTAAGGGCGAGGAAGTCGAGGAAGAACAGTCTACCTCCAAATCCTACGAGATCCCACGGGTACCGATCTGTGAAGGAGGGTAAGACACTTTCATTTTAAGGCAGTTCACCAGTTTCTGTATGTTTTTGGACAATATGTCAAAACTAAAACCTAAGGCTTACAATGTTTATTAGATCAGGGAAGACATGTAATCAGGCAGACAATTAGTGTGTATGTCATCTGATTGCTTTACACCTACATAGGAAGCCTTTCCCCATTGAATTAAATTATAGTTACCTTATTCATTCGCTTTGGTGGAATTCATAGGCGTAGTTTAGGGTAGGGTGGAGGGACGTGTCTCTTCAAAGTTTAGAGGGGGGTAAAATACCCATCCCCCCACAATAATTCCTGCCGACAGCATCCTTGTGATTTCATTTTTTAACAGTGTAATATGTTTTCTCCGGGCTGTTGGCCGTTATTACCATAATTATTATTAAATGTTATTTTTATACTATTATGGTTGTGTACGGTGGAGGGAGCAATCACGGACAGCTCCTGCCACGTTGCCAAGTTATTGATTCTGTCACAAGATTTAGTGACTTTTCAGACCCTCTAGCGAGTAATTTTCCAAAAATTGAGTAGTGGCAAATCTAGTGACTTTTTGTACAAACCATAGCTACTTCCCACAGAAAGGAATTATCAAAACTGTCCATAACTCTGTGTCTCCTTGGTGGAACGACTTGTGTGCTTAGGGTCGTTGTCTTGCTGCATGACCCACCTTCTCTTGAGATTCAGTTCATGGACAGATGTCCTGACATTTTCCTTTAGAATTCTCTGATATAATTCAGAATTCATTGTTCCATCAATGATGGCAAGCCGTCCTGGCCCAGATGCAGTAAAACAGGCCCAAACCATGATACTACCACCACCATTTTTCACAAATGGGATAAGGTTCTTATGCTGGAATGCAGTGTTTTCCTTTCTCCAAACATAACACTTTTATTTTAAACCAAAGCATTCTATTTTGGTCTTATCTGTCCACAAAACATTCTTCCAATAGCCTTCTGGCTTGTCCACGTGATCTTCAGCAAACTGCAGACGAGCAGCAATGTTCTTTTTGGAGAGCAGTGGCTTTCTCCTTGCAACCCTGCCATGCACACCATTGTTGTTCAGTGTTCTTCTGATGGTGGGCTCATGAACATTAACATTAGTCAATGTAGTCAGATGTGAGAGAGGTCTTCAGTTGCTTAGAAGTTAAAAAAACCCTTGGGTCTTTTGTGGACCTCGCCAACTATTACACACCTTGCTCTTGGAGTGATCTTTGTTGGTCGACCACTCCTGGGGGAGGGGAAACAATGGTCTTGAATTTGCTCCATTTGTACACAATCTGTCCGACTGTGGATTGGTGGAGTCCAAACTTTTTAGTGATGGTTTTGTAACCCTTTTCCAGCCTGATGAGCATCAACAACTCTTTTTCTGAGGTCCTCAGAAATCTGCTTTGTTCGTGCCATGATACACTTCCACAAACATGTGTTGTGAAGAGCAGACTTTGATAGATCCTTGTTCTTTAAATAAAACAGGGTGCCCACTCACACCTGATTGTCATCCCATTGATTAAAAACACCTGACTCTAATTTCAGCTTGATATTAACTGCTAATCCTAGAGGTTCACATACTTTTGTCACTCACTAATATGTAATATTGGATCATTTTCCTCAATAAATAAATGACCAAGTATAATATTTTTGTCTCATTTGTTTAACTGGGTTCCCTTTATCTACTTTTAGGACTTGTGTGAAAATCCAATGATGTTTTAGGTCATATTTATGCAGAAATATAGAAAATTCTAAAGGGTTCACAAACTTTCAAGCACCACTGTATGTAGCGCATGGCAAAGATATGAGTGAGTATAGCACATAGTTTAGGCTATAATTCCATTTTGTGATTTTGTGAAGTTTAGTGCATTAAATACATACATACTGTTGTTCTTTTGAAATATGCACATAGTTCGTTTATCCTGTTAAGAGATTAAGGGAGCAGCAACAATGACATCACAATTATGCAAATTAGCGCATTACGCCATCCATCCCAAAGTGCCCACAAAAATGTTTGGTCGCCCGTTAATTCTATGGTGCGTTTAATATTGTGGTTGCCAGATCCAGTGAGAAATGTATGCACCAGATCAACGGCCAACCCCGCCCCCCCCCCACCCCCCCCCCCCAATTATGCCCAGTCAACATCCTCTTCGGTCAGCGTCCTGTTTCACAGCACATAATGCAGACGTATTTATACTTAAAAATGGGAATTTCTTTAGCAACATGAATATTCACAATGTTATATAACCAACAAAGTCATTCTGGATATGCTAGGGCCTTTGCACAGTCCTGTGCACATAATTGTTTTTTAACACAAAATAGAAAAAATATTACTGTTAACAAAGCTATTTATGTCAAATTTACTGGCATCCTTGAATTGAGTAACTTGCACAACCTCTCTTTGTCACCAAAACAGCACTGACCCTTTTCCTGCAGTGTTTGCCGAGAATACAGAGCTAAGGAATCTGAGACACTCTTCAATGTGGAATCTCATAATCAGCTTGCCAAACAGCTTTTCCATGGTGTGTAAGTCATAGAACTGGGACGGCCATGACAAAAGCTTGATTCTGTGGTCAAGGAAGCATTTCTGTGTGGATTCAGGAATATGTTTGGATCATTGTCCTGCTGAAAGATGCAACCACAACCCAATTGTAGCTTCTTGGCAGAGACGGGCAGATTTTTCCTGGTGCTTCATGGAGTCCATGACACTGTGTATTCTAACTAGGTTCATAGGGAGTTTGGAGGGAAAATAGCCCTGGTAGCCCTGGATTTTCCACCATACTTAACAGTGGGGTTGGGTTCTTTATTATTGAGATATATGTCTTTAGTTCCAGTGGTGTCCAGTCCATTTGTTTCCTCCTTAACATCCTCCACAAGTAATACAAATACAAGTAAGCACCGTTTAACAACCATCCAATCAATGTCTGTTCACTTCGAGGGCTTAAAAATTCAAATCAATTGTAATAGGAAATAAAAATCAGTCTTTTAACTCTCGACATAGACAGCTGGTCACTTCAACAGCCAATCAACGCTGCAGATCCACGAGCAGAGGCGGGAGTTAAAGTTTAAGAGCCGGTCATGTGTTGGCTTGCTCGTTACCAAACGTTTGGACTAGAGACTGTTCTAACTTGGTTGATGTGTTTAAATTTTTTGTATGGATGACTTTCCACTACATGTAGGTGTTCGTAAGTGTATGTGCCTGTCCTATTGTAAGTAGTACTACTTTGTTTGTCACCCCACAACCTGTACTGTATATAAACTGGTTCACATTTCACTCATTGAGCCCGTGTTAAATATGGCTGGTCTTCCGTGTTGTTTGTAATACAGTCTATCAATGCATTTTTGGCTTTGTCAAGCAAAAGTATCAGGTCCATCATAATAACCTCGCAAGTGTTATGGCTTTCCCCTAGACCGGGTCATATCAGTACATTACTGTATTTTCTATAAATATTGTGAATTTCCATAAATTAAAAACGAGGTGGCATTAGGGATGCTGTGTAGATGGTAGCGTTCCACTCGTTTTCAACCGGATCTCTTACACATTTATGTGTTGTTTTCTTGTGAAAATACCCTTTATATTTACATTACAATAGCCTTAAAAGACTATGTGACTATGGTAATGTCCGGGCAACATCCGTTTTGGTCCATGCCCTGTTTCTTGGAACGTAATGCAGTAACATAAAGAACACAAAAAGCGCTGTATGATGTATGATTTTCTGCACAGGTTCATTACAGTTCCAACTGATTTTTTTTTAGTCTTAGATTTAACATTGGCTTCTTTAAACATTAAATTGGATGGAAGCATATTGCAGTGTTACAGTAATAAGAAACTTGGCCTATTATTAATAAATCTATTAGCTTGAGTGCTTTTCAATATACTATAGAGCCTGCATTGTGTTACCTGCTTATCGGTGAGGTAGTTTTCTGTCACCGATATGTCAGAGCACTGTGTTGTTCTTGCCCCCTGTGCTGCAGGACATCGCCTGGCTGTCAGAGCCAACACAGACCTTCTGTTACATGGCATGGGCCAGGAAACTACCTAGCCTGGCGCTTACTTCCTTTCTCCTTCGAATCCCGCAGAGCCCTGTCGTTGCCAAACTGCATAAATGATTTTGGTCATTCAGCTTGCTAGGGGAAGGAGGGCATGGCAGCAGGACACAGCTGTGAACTTAGATAATGCTTTATTAAGTGTAGTAGGATTTTGCTATACGTTTACTGAGTATTACTGCTATGGGACCTTTGACGTTACTGAAGTGTATATGTCTTCATATGTAGGTGTTTTTGTTCTTGAGCTTGGCCATGATTAGATTAGTATAATTTAATTTGTAGAATTATTTCTCAGTCTCTTTACTGATGTATAGCCAGGAAATACTGGAAATTTGTATGCAGTATTAAAAAACTGAAAACAAATCAGAAACACTACAGGCTACAGTAGGAAGTATTTAGTGTGACCCTCCCTTACACTTTGCGAATAGCAGCATCTGGAGGCTTCATCGGGATGCCAAGTTGACCCTTTTACAGATTGAAGAAGCTTGATCAGGAATGGACTTTTTGGAAGGGTAGCAGCCAAGAGACCATTTTTTGGAAAGGGAATAGAATAGAATAGAATAGAAGATTGTTCCCTGGTCTGATGGAGCTTTAGAGGCACTGACCCCCAGTGAGACAAGCAACCCCCCCTTTTTTAACCAAAAACTACATTTTAGCATAATTTTGGACTGTCATTCCCACACTCATGTAGGAAGAACATCTGACTTTTTCACTAGGGGAAACACTTTGACTGGCAAGACACCAACAAATCGGAGAAAACTTCCATTAATGCTGAGCCTTTGAGCCACAAAGCGATCACTTGGATCATACCATTTATTAGGCAAGGGGGAACTTCTCTGTGTTTATGGGAATTCTCTGTGGGAATTTTCTATGTTAAAATGTTGTTTCAACCATATAATGTCCATGGTTTTAACATTTTTTCAGCTTATCCGAGACAAATGTCCATTTAAAAAGAAGAACAACAAAAAACTATTTTAGGGGTCCTACCCGCCTCTGCGAGTATTGTGAACTTTTTGGAAGGGTAGCAGCCAAGAGACCATTTTTTGGAAAGGGAATAGGGCAACAAGATTTGAATGAAGATTACTGGAAAAGAGAATTATGGAGTGATGAATCCAAGATTGAACTTTTTTGTTCTCAGCTTCTCAGCTCATTTTGGGGTTTTAAAGATTGGTATTGAGAAAAAAACAGAAATATCTTCACCGTTGACAAGAAAAGCAACATTTCAGCATCTGTATGTGTTTTAATTATACATTAGAATAGGTAATATACTGAAATCTGTGATGTTACCGAAGTGTATATGTTTCAGTACGTATGTGTTTTTGTTCTTGAGTTTGGTTACTCGGAGGGAAACAGCAGTCTGTGTCATCCTCACACGTTGAGCGCTTATGCAAAGCGTTCCCTATACTGACTTGATCTCACACTCATAGCAGGCGCTATGAAGTTGACTCATCAGTCAGTCAAGCAACAGTCTGCGCACCATTTGCTTGAAGTCATAAACAGGGACCTGGGATGATGCTTTCCGTGGTTTATTTTCTACTCACTGCTGCAGCTATGACTGCTCGTACCGGAGCCTGATTCTACACCAGTGAGCTGACTTTGTCTCATTTGCTTTACTACATGGCAAACACCCAGGTGCTTTTCTGGGCTTAATAAACCAGTAAAACAACATAAAGCCAAAAGGTGAAAGTCACGATTTCTGGTCCAACGATTGCTTGTTTTTTACAGAGCAGCTGGCTTGGGCCAGGGTTTCCCTCCCTCTTGGTGTTTGTATTGGCACACATGTATGTAGGCTCTGGGCATCGGGCAACGGTGTTGGCACCCCATGTTTGAGCTTGGAGGTGTGGGTGGTGATTGCTTGGAATGAGGGGGGCCCAGATTCTTGACATTATAAATGGTTCTCTGTTTGAGGTAAAGTGGAGGCCCCGTTTTGGGACTCTCTGAACACACCCAGGGGTGGACACCCAGTCGGAGTCTGTGTGTTGTCTGTGGCTTCATTTAGAAAGAGGGCCTTGGTCAAATATAGCGGTTGCTTTTTAAAAACCAGATTGTAAAAGCAGTCTGTGCAGGTGCACAGCAGATCTGGAGACAGATAAATCCTGGACGTTTATTTGTGTATTCCATTTTCTTTGGCATTTAAAGCCAGACCTTATTTAGATCCATTATAGCTCAGTCTTAGGAACCTGTTGTCAGAGGTGTGTAGTGTAGCAAAAGAAATTATTGGAATAAAAGTATTACTTAAAATATATTTTACCTAAGTAAAACAAAAACTACAGATCCAAGTACTTACTTGAGCAAGTAAAGAACGTATGTTGTGAAAAATGTTCTGAAGTACTGCGATAAAACACAATCTAAATCGAAAACACAATCTTTAACTAATCTAAACAGTTAAAGACAAATAATTCAACATATGTGTTTATATTTGCATCACATTTCTGGTCAGGGTTGAAAAAGAAACATGATTTTAAGTGACATTAAACATGGCTAGACGGGCTGGTCTGATTATTTCAGAAACTGCTGATCTACTCAGACTTTGAGATCTACATCTCTACGGTTTACAGAGAATGGTCAGAAGAGGAGAAACTACCCGGTCAGCAGGAGTTCTGTCTGTGGAAATGCCTTGTTGATGCCAGAGGTCAGAGAATGGTCAGACTGGTTTGAGCTGATAGAAAGGCAACAGTAACTCAAATAACCACTCGTTACAACTGAGATATGCAGAAGATCATCTGAGCTACAGCAGCAAAGACCACACAAGAACAGGCAACTGAGGCTACAATTCGCACGGGCTCACCAAAATTGGACAATAGAAGATTGTTGCCTGGTCTGATGGAGCTTTGGAGGCACTGACCCCCAGTGAGACAGGCAACCCCCCCCCCTTTTTTAACCAAAAACTACATTTTAGCATAATTTTGGACTGTCATTCCCACACTCGTGTAGGAAGAACATCTGACTTTTTCACTAGGGGAAACACTTTGACTGGCAAGACACCAACAAATCGGAGAAAACTTCCATTAATGCTGAGCCTTTGAGCCACAAAGCGATCACTTGGATCATACCATTTATTAGGCAAGGGGGAACTTCTCTGTGTTTATGGGAATTGTCTATGGGAATTTTCTATGTTAAAATGTTGTTTCAACCATATAATGTCCATGGTTTTAACATTTTTTCAGCTTATCCGACACAAATGTCTATTTAAAAAGAAGAACAACAAAAAACTATTTTAGGGGTCCTAGGACCATGCCTATGCTACCCGCCTCTGCTAGTGTTGTGAATGTCCTTCTTGAAAAGTGGATCAAATATGACGTATTTTCTTTTATTAAAAAACAAGAACAGTGAAAACAGTCGACAAAATCCCAAAGAAGTCGTCAGGGAAATATTTCCTCTTCATTTAAGTGTATCAATAATCAATGGAATCTAATGAATGAAAAAACAATGTAGTGCCTGTCTGTGAAAGAGTTTTTCCTTATTTTTAATTCGATTTAGTTTCATTTCTATAATATTAATCTAGTTTGTTTTGCATCTATTTTTTGGAAAGAATATTTCATTTCATACTTTTCTCTGTTAGGAATAACATTTCGGGTATTTAGCGAAAAACGTATGAATACACACACCCTGCACCCATGACCCATGGAACTAGGAGACCCAGAAACCCCTTTTCAAAGTGAAATTCAGTAATCCTCCCAGGACAAACGGGAACAGGGTGGCAAGAGTCCTTGCCAGGCCAGCACTTGGAAGCTGGGATAGAAGCTGGTGAGACTTGGTGAACTTAAAACACAACTTGAAACTCAAACCTCACCTCTTCAGAGATGGGTAAAGAACCAGGGAGGCAAGGTTTCCTCTCATCTAAGGGTGTGAGGTATCCTGTACGTCAGGTGATCCTTGGGTTATGGAGGCGGAGTCTGTGGCACGTGCTAGACGAGCCATATCCAGATTTTCCAACATTATTTTGCCATGTTGTTATAACCAACACCTGATAATAAATAATAATGCATCGCCTGTTCCATGTTCCATGATTTACATTTACATTTACAGCATTTAGCAGACGCCCTTATCCAGAGCGACTTACAATTGGTACAGTCTTACAATCCAAGCAATTGTGGGTTAAGGGTCTTGCTCAAGGACCCAACAGTGGCAGCGTTGGCTGAGGTGGGATTTGAACCCTAGACCTTCTGGTTCATAGACCTGCATCTTAACCACTAGGCTTAACCACAGTCCCATGATGTATGTCGGTACATCCCACTGTTGCTTATATTGGTTATCATTTAAGTACTTTTCTGAATGTTGCAATATTCTCAGCTACAGGTCGAGTGAGGAGTATGTGTACGTACGGGGACGTGGGAGAGGGCGCTACGTGTGTGAAGAGTGTGGGATCCGCTGTAAGAAGCCCAGCATGTTGCGGAAACACATCAGGCTGCACACCGACGCTCGGCCTTACATCTGCCAGCACTGCAACTTCGCCTTCAAAACCAAAGGCAAGCAGCAGACACATTTCCACTACTGCCTGATGTGTTACTGCTACCATCCTACTGCCCTGCACTGCACTGTTATTGTACCTAAGCATGAGGGATGCCATGTCTGTAGTCTCTGACACAGTGTATTATGGGGGCACCGTGGTCTGCACCTTGGGATTTAATAATGTATTGAATGTGAAAAACAAAAACAGTCTTGCTCAAGGACCCAACAGTGGCAGCTTGGCAGAGGTGGGATTTGAACCCTGGACCTTCTGGTCCAGAGCCCAGTACCTTAACCGCTAGGCTACCACAGTCAAATAAAAAAATCAGGTCTCTGCTCAAAGTGTGAAAAGCTTCAAAACTTCACAGTATGACAGTAGGTATCCTCAGTTTCTTTTCTTATTTCCCATCCCTAACCTGTATTTGGCTCGGCATCCTGCAGGGAATCTCACCAAACACATGAAGTCGAAGGCACATGGGAAACGTTGTCCTGAGGGGACCACGCCCGGTCCTGTTCTGAGCGAACCAGAAACTGAAGAAGGAGGTGAGACGTGTTTATTTCCACACTGAACGTTTGTGCATCTCTTTATTTCTACATTTTATTTGGAATTCAACGTATAAGCTAATGTAGAAGATCAATTGTGCCCAATTGTGTTCTATTTTGGTCATATCTCTGGAATTTGAGGTGCACCGCAGTAGTCAGGGAAGATGCTCTGAGCCATGTTTCTAGGCAATTATGCGTGCTAGGGGACCAACTGTCGAGAGGAAAATATGACTGTATTTTGTTTTGGTTTGAGTGTTAAATTGCAGATTTCCGGTCGCCATGCTGGTTGGAAGTGAATCATCATTACACTCAGGGTTGCCAAGTCACCCTGTTACAATCAACGCAATGGTCAATAAAAGCATCCTACTGCCAAACCATATCAAGTGCTGCTCACTGCTTTTATACCCCAGTGTTATGACCATCACTGCCACTGTATTGTAATTTAAATAAATAATGTCGTTATTAAAATACCAGCATTACCACGGTCACCACAGCCATAAAATGATAAGGTATTGTTACTCATATTCACTCTCTCACTCATTTTTCTTTGTATCAGGTTTGAGGCAAAGTTCAATTTAGAAACATCTACAGTGGTGTGAAAAAGTGTTTGTCCCCTTCCTGATTTCCTATTTTTTTGCATGTTTGTCACACTTAAGTGTTTCGGAACATCAAACCAATTTAAATATTAGTCAAAGACAACACAAGTAAAGACAAAATACAGTTTTTAAATGAAGGTGTTTATTATAAAGGGAGAAAAAAATCCAAACCTACATGGCCCTGGGTGTGAAAAAGTGATTGCCCCCTAAAACCTAAAACTGGTTGGGCCACCCTTAGCAGCAACAACTGCAAACAAGCGTTTGCGGGATAACATGCAATGAGTCTTTTACAAGTGTTGTGGAGGAATTTTGGCCACTAATATTTGCAGAATTGTTGTAATTCAGCCACATTGGAGGGGGTTTTCCAGCATGAACGGCCTTTTTAAGGTCATCCCACAGCATCTCAATAGGATTCAGGTCAGGACTTTGACTAGGCCACTTCAAAGTCTTCATTTTGTTTTCCTTCAGCCATTCAGAGCTGGACTTGCTGCTGTGTTTTGGATCATTGTCCTGCTGCAGAACCCAAGTTTGTTTCAGCTTGAGGTCACGAACAGATGGCCAGACATTCTCCTTCAGGATTTTTTGGTAGACAGCAGAATTCATAGTTCCATTTATCACAGCAAGTCTTCCAGGTCCTGAAGCAGCAAAACAGCCCAATACCATCACACTACCACCACCATAGTTTACTGTTACTATAATGTTCTGTTTTCTGAAATGCTGTGTTACTTTTACGCCAGATGTAATGGGACACACACCTTCCAAAGAGTTCAACTTTTGTCTCGTCAGCCCACAGAATGTTTTCCCAAAAGTCTTGAGGATCATCAAGATGTGTTCTGGAAAAATGTTCTTTTTGCTCAGCAGGGGTTTTTGTCTTGGAACTCTGCTATGCTGGCCATTTTTGCCCAGTTTCTTTCTTATGGTGGAGGCATGAACACTGACCTTAACTGAGGCAAGTGAGGCCTGCAGTTCTTTGGATGTTGTTGTGGGGTCTTTTGTGACCTCTTGGAGGAGCCACTCCTGGGAAGGTTCACTACTGTTCCATGTCTTTGCCATTTGTGGATAATGGCTCTCACTGTGGTTCGCTGGAGTCCCAAAGCTTTAGAAATGGCTTTATAACCTTTTCCAGACTGACTGATATCAATTACTTTCTTTCTCAATTGTTCCTGAATTCTTTGGATCTCGGCACGATGTGTAGCTTTTAAGGTTCTTTTGCTGTACTTCAAGTGATTGAGAACACGTGTGGCCATAATCAGGCCTGGGTGTGGCTAGAGACCGTGAACTCAGTTGTGATAAACCATAGTTAAGTTTTACAAGGGAGGCAATCACTTTTTCACACAGGGTCAAGTAGGTTTGGATTTTTTTCTCCCTTAATAATACACACCTTCATTTAAAAACTGCATTTTGTGTTTACTTGTGTTGTCTTTGACTAATATTTAAATTGGTTTGATGTTCCGAAACACTTAAGTGTGACAAACATGCAAAAAAATAGGAAATCAAGAAGGGGGCAAACACTTTTTCAAACCACTGTATGTCATTCAGTATATAATGTGATGACCCAGTTCTCATTTTCAGCTTGTTATTGGTTGTAGTAGGTTAGTGGTTTGGATAGTGGGGCGGATTAAAGTAACTCATGGTGTTTGGTGTCATTTCTCATTCTTATTTGTTTGTATTTTTATTTCTAAACTACTAAACTACGATTTGCAATATCAGAGCAAAGGTACAAAACCAACCCACAAAAATGAAGACAAAAGATTTTCTTTACCTTCTGTAGGTGGCGCTGATGAGCATTTAACCACACCGGACTTCCCCGAGGAGCATCAGTTCTCTGACGCCGACTTGTCAGATGAGGAAGAAGATGAAGATAATGAGGAAGGTGATGAAGAAGCATCTCAATCCTCTGCCACCTCAGCCAACGTATCAGCCTCGTGTGAAAATCCAGAATCATCTTCAGCATCTCCAGCCATGACCAAGACAGCCGAGTCCAGTCCTCACATATCTCCATGTGCACAGACCAGCAGTCCGGCGATGTCGTCATCCCCCAGGCACAGTCTGTCCCCTGGTCCTCTCCACACCCCGTTGCAGGACGACTCCCCGTTACGCTGTCTGTCTCCCAGACTGAGTCTCTCTCCATCCCCCTGCCAGTCCTCTCTGTCCCCATCAAACAGACCGGTCTCACCATTCTCAGCAAGACATCTCTCTCCGGTTCGGGCCATGTCTCCTATATGTCCCATGTCTCCTAGCAGTCCATTAAGTTCCATCGTGGGGGCCAGCATGACCATTCAACAAAGAGTCCACAGACACAGAGGAAAGGCTTCTCCCAGTAGATTAATTTCCAAGGCCAAACTGGTGAGTCCTGCTTGCTTTAACCTTATTAACAAAACAATTCGTTAAACACATACAAAGTTCAGTTTGAGATCGCAATTGTACAGTACTGTGCAAAAATCTTAGGCCACCATTAGATTTGTTGTTTTAGCAATGAGTTAATGACAATATAGCATATTGTTGATGATTGGACCCAAAAATGTATATTTGGATCCGTCACTCCATAATACTCTTTTCCACTGATCTTCATGGCAATCTTTGTGAGCTTTAGCATGTCTTAGACTTCTCCCCGTGTTCCCCTTCTGGAAAAAAATGGTTTCTTGGCTGCTACCTTTCCAAAAAGACCATTCCTAATCAAGCTTCTTTAGACTGTACAGGGATCAACCTGATTATATTGCTCAAGAGTAACTGGAGGTCACACTAAATACTTGCCATTGTAGCTTCTAGAAGCTGTTTTTTTCTGATTTTTTGGTTTTTTAATACGGCATACAAATTTCTGTTATTACATATGGTCATTATGTCATTGCTAAAACAATTGTACATCTAATCTAATGGTGGCCTAAGACTTTTGAACCCTATTGTTTGTGCCAGAACATGTCAGAACAGTAACATGAATAATACTGGTTGTATCCTGTACACAGTGTGGTAAGCAGTGGTTAGTCTCAAAAACCAAAAAGTCCAAGAAGGACAACCAGTGAACCGGCGACAGGGTCATGAGTGCCCATGGCTTACTGCTGCGCATGAGGAGCTAAGGCTGCCCTGTCTGGTCGGATACAGAAGAGCTACAGTGGGGCAAAAAGTATTTAGTCAGCCACTGATTGTGTAAGTTCTTCTACCTGGAAAGATGAGAGAGGTCTGTAATTTTCATCATAGGTACACTTCAACTATGAGAGACAAAATGAGGAAAAAAAATCCAGGAAATCACATTGTAGGATTTTTAAAGAATTTAATTGTAAATCATGGTGGGAAATAAGTATTTGGTCACCCACAAACAAGCAAGATTTCTGGCTCTCACAGACCTGTAACTTCTTCTTTAAGAAGCTCTTCTGTCCTCCACTCATTACCTATATTAATGGCACCTGTTTGACCTCGTTATCTGTATAAAAGACACCTGTCCACAGCCTCAAACAGTCAGACACCAAACTCAAGACCATTGATAATCTCCCTCGATCTGGGGCTCCACGCAAGATCTCATCCCTTGGGGTCAAAATGATCATGAGAACGGTGAGCAAAAATCCAAAAATTACACGGAGGGACCTGATGAATGACCTGCAGAGAGCTGGGACCAAAGTAACAAAGGCTACCATCATCAGTAACACACTACGCCGAGAGGGACTCAGATCCTGCAGTGCCAGGCGTGTCTCCCTGCTTAAGCCAGTACATGTCCAGGCCCATCTGAAGTTTGCCAGAGAGCATATGGATGATCCAGAAGAGGACTGGGAGAATATCATGTGGTCAGATGAAACCAAAATAGAACTTTTTGGTAAAAACTCAACTCGTCGTGTTTGGAAGAAGAATGCTGAGTTGCATCCCAAGAACACCATACCTACTGTGAAGCATGGGGTGGAAACATCATGCTTTGGGGCTGTTTTTCTGCAGAGGGGACAGGACGAATGATCCGTGTTAAGGCAAGAATGAACGGGGCCATGTATCGTGAGATTTTAAGCCAAAACCTCCTTCCATCAGTGAGAGCATTGAAGATGGAACATGGCTGGGTCTTCCAGCATGACAATGATCTCAAACACACCGCTCGGGCAGCGAAGGAGTGGCTCCGTAAAAAGCATTTCAAGGTCCTGGAGTGGCCTAGCCAGTCTCCAGACCTCAGCCCCATAGAAAATTTGTGTAGGGAGTTGAAAGTCTGTGTTGCTACAAAACATCACTGCTCTAGAGGAGATCTGCATGGAGGAATGGGCCAAAATACCAGCTACAGTGTGTGCAAACCTGGTGAAGACTTACAGGAAACGTTTGACCTCTGTCATTGCCAACAAAGGATATGTTACAAAGTATTGAGCTGAACTTTTGTTATTGACCAAATACTTATTTTCCACCATAATTTACAATTAAATTCTTTAAAAATTGCACAATGTGATTTTCTGGAATTTTTTGAAAATTACAGACCTCTCTCATCTTCCTAAGTAGGAGAACTTGCACAATCAGTGGCTGACTAAATACTTTTTTGCCCCACTGTACCGTAGCACAAATGGCTGAAAAAGTTCATGCTGGCTAGGACAGAGAGGTATCAGGACAGTGCATTGCACCTTGCTGTATATCAGGCTGGGTTGTCCCAGACCAGTCCAAGTGCTCATGCAGACCCCTGCCAATGGGCATGTGAGCATCAGAACTTAAGCAGTGGAAGAAGGTGACCTGGTGTGATGAATAATTTTCTGTTACATCATGTGGATGGCACCAGGATCCAGTATGGGAAGAAGGCAAGCCAGCAGAGCCAGTGTGATATTCTGGGCAGTGTTCTGCTGAGAAACTTTGGGTCCTGAGATTCATTTGGATGTTACTTTGACTCTCACTACCTAAACAGTGCTGCAAACCAAATACACCCCTTCATGGCATCGGTATTCCCTAATGGGAGTGGAATCTAAGAACTTTGCCAAGTTTTTTCTTAAGAACGCTTTTGTGAACCTGGCTTCTTTCTCTACCATGTCAAAATTCAGCCGAAGCCAATTAGGTGTAGCTTGTAATATATATTTTGTTGGACTTTTTCATTTGGACTTTCAGCTTATTAAAATTAGGAAGACCCAAGGACTCGGGTATGCTGAGTAGCTAACACTGTATTGAGTAGCTATACTGCACATTTTATTGATATTTGTTGCAACTCTAGAGCTTCTAAGCTCTGTCCAAGTACATTTAAAGCCCAGTTATTTTATAGCGTTTATTCAAAATGACCCGTCCCATGGTTTTTTTTTTTATTCTAAATTGAGCCGACCACATGCAAATTGCTATTTTATTTCCATACTGTTAGTGACCTAAAAGGACACACTAGATAATGTTTTTGGTCTCATGTGCAACTGTTTTTAACGCTGTGGCTTGTTTGTAGCTTATTTTGATCTTAACGTCCACTGCACACCCAGTCTTGATAGCTAAAGAGATGTCTGTTTTTCTTTCTTTGTCCAAGGTTATTTTCCTCTCCATATAGACGGACGGTTTTTATTTGTGCACATAAAGCAATTCCTGTGAAGGAACTGCACAGCCAAATCTATCCCAAACCAGACATTTCAAAACAAATAGACCGATACCCAATGTACACAGCCTGTTATTTTGGATGTATGGCTTTATTTAAATGGAAGGCAGGGCATTACATATAATTAACGCCAAACCTGAAAAGAATATGCACCTGTGTGTTTAGCTTTGGCTGTTAGTGAGATAAATTTGGATTGAACCAAGGCTATAATTATTTCTCCAAATTCATTTCATTACCTCATATATTATTCAGCTTATAAATAACGATGCCTTACCTGAAATAAAGATGACAAACGTTCCCAGTTCTGTTTTAGTCTCTGCGGTTGAGCAATATCCACCATACATTGCGTTGTCCTTACAAATGTTCTTTGCTTTGCCCTCAGGAGAAATCTATTGCTCAGAGAAAGGAGCATCAGGCCAAATCGGCCACCTTCAGGGACGGCCAACCCAGCGAAGGTCAACGAGTGCTCAGCCACCTTCCTCTGCACTCCCAACCTCAGGCGTCAAGCTCAAACCTCAGTCTGATCCCCATAGGGGGGATCCAAATGGTTCGGATTCCTTTAATAAGGTCCGAACTTGACACGCACCAATCGAATCCTAAACCCACCTTGACCCAGACCAGCCAAGCCGAGCAGGGCAATGAGGAAAAGATGAACGAGGGACCTGCCATCGAGTTGGCGCAACGTGAAACTATCTGCGAAGGGCAAAACCGATTCGCCGGAGAGCTCGACGATAAGAAAAAAGACGCTCCGAGTGCACCGATGACAACATGGAAGAGTATATCTCAAAGTAAAGAGAAAAAGAGGAGGGAAAAAAAGCTCCCACCCATCCACAAAAGTGCTACGACCAAGCTTAACGTGCAGGCGTCCACAGATAGCGATGCTACGCCCAAGAGTACTTGGAAGGAAAGGGCTTCTCGACTCCCAGAGAAAACCAAATCAGAGAGACGACTCTAGGTGAACGGAACAGTTTAAAACCAATCTATGTGTCAGTTCCCTCACCGGGTGTAAATATGTAGATATGTAGATGCTACATATGTACTGTATGTATGTACTTTGTTCTTCAGCTGAATTCTAGGCTCATTTCTATCTCGGATATAGTGTATATATTAAGCTGTGGTTTATATTGATTTATATATGGCATTGTAATGCATCGCGGTTTGTACTGTATATGTTTGTACCATTACTATATGCAATTCTCTATAGGATATCAAAGTCAGCTTCACGGTTCTGTCCCTCCTCAGCCATTTTGATATACACGGTAAGCATGGTAGATTCAGCAAATGCAGTAGATCTTAAATATCCAAGGATTGTTTTCCGTTTTCTCTTTCTTCTTTTTTATTTATATTAGTGGCGTCGCCAGCTTATATGGGAAGAGGTATATAATAATGTATAGTATTTTCCTATAGTACTGTATTTGATCATACAGTGCTGTGCAGAAGTCTTAGGCATACATATTTTTATTTAGGTTTTAGTGGTCACTGTGGGTAGGTGTAGGTGTACAGTTACAGACGGTAGTCCATCTGTTTGTATACATACTTTTAGTCCCCTTTACTCTGTTCGCTAATGGGCAGGACCCCCACAGATCAGGCACTATTTGGGTGGACCTTTCTCAGCACTGCCGTGACTTCCGTGTGGTGCCGGTGTGTTGGTGTGTGTTGCACTAATACGAGTGGATCAGACACAGCAGTCACTGCTGGACTGAAAAGCCAAAAATGTCCAGCCACCAGCATCCCGTGAGCAATGATGATGGATTAGAGGATGACTAACACAAACTGCAGCAACAGGTGAACTGTGTCTGACTTTACATCTACAAGATGGAGCATTAAGGTGAAACTCCAGCAGCACTGTCTGATCCACTTCTACAAGCACAACACCCACCAAAATAGGACCTGATCTCTGGGGGTCCTGAGCATTAGAGGACAGAGTAAAGGGGACTAAACGTATGTAGAGAAACAGATGGACTACAGTCTAATTTTAGAACTACAAAGTGCAGCGACCACTAGAGCTTGTGACAGGAATAAGCAGAATATAAATCCAAAACTCAGAATGCCTAAGACTTTTGTACAGTACTGTATATTATGATAACTAGTCATGGCGTAAATATTTTAATAATATAAATGGGGAAATAACAATATGCATCTGCTGGAAATGTTTAAAGCTTAGAGCACGCGTTTATTGTTAGCTACGTTTTCATTCTCGCTTTCCGTTCGATTGAGGAAAATAGCGTTTCTCAGTGTTTCACGGTTGTATTTCGGACAGCGCGGATTTCTTTAATTAGGCTCCACTTTTTGGATCTTTAAAGCACCACAGAGTGCCTCAGCGAGCAAGTGAAAAAAAACCTGCAGCTGTAAGTAGCTTGTGTTAGGGAAGCGTGTGCTACGTTTATACACTGGTACCTCACTGATGACTGTTTCAAATCAATAACCTCTAGGACACTTGGGGCCATATGTATGAACGTATAAATACATTATTTGTTTATTCAGATTGACACACTTTCTTGCCATAGATCAGAATGTGGCAGTGAAATCAGTGTACGTTTGCTATAACATGGATGCTAATGTATACACTCCCGCATTTTCCATAAATGAAGCTTCAAAGCTCGGCTTAGAGCAAACGGTAATGATATACAGTTAACACAAAAACGTAAGAGGTAGGTGTTCACATTAAGGCTTCAATACTTATGGGTTTAGCTCCAAAGGCAAGCTTAATGTTACCAGTTTGCCATGCTTTCCACTGTGCCGTTCATAGTGTCAAACATGGGGAGAATCACACTTTCCGACTAATAACATTTTTGAAAAGTCCTTCAGTTTTAACAACTCATTCATGTAACTCATTGAGCGTGCCTACAAACGCATCATTAAAGACAGCATAAAAATATAGAGCAATAAAAATGCGATTTGGTAAGCATTTAAAATTGACACACCCAAAATGTTCGGAAGCCGCTTGTTACAGAAATGAAATAAAAAAAATAAATACGAGAATGAACAAATGGTGTACGTCTACATGTTTTCCCTTCCATGAGCGCTAGATGTCAGAATTGAGCCACTGCCAGACTCGGAATTTGCTTCACGGCCCCTGTGTGAGAGACATTTACATTTACTTTTACATTTACAGCATTTAGCAGACGCCCTTATCCAGAGCGACTTACAATTGATGCAATCTTACAATCCAAGCAATTGTGGGTTAAGGGTCTTGCTCAAGGACCCAACAGTGGCAGCTTGGCAGAGGTGGGATTTGAACCCTGAACCTTGTGGTCCAGAGTCCAGTACCTTAACTGCTAGGCTACCACAGTCCCAGAGACGGTAAGTTTAACGTTATTTAACTTGTTTTAAACATGTTTTGTGTCTAATTATGGTTTTCTGTTATTTATAGTTTGCTTTATGTTTGGTATGAATAATATTAGGGGATGTAACATATTTTAATAATCGCCTCAGAGTTTAGAGGTGGGAGTAAGTCACGTATGAGCAAGTCTCAGGTCTTATCCTTCACGTCTCGCGCAAGTCCCACGTTACTGTGGTAATATTCAAGTAACTCAAGTCAGGTCTTTAACTTGAAAGTCAAGCAAGTCTCAAGTCAATTCATTTTCAATGTCAATTCAAATTTTGATGCTTCAACATATCTTAAACCCAACGTTAACTTTCTTTAATGTTTGACTAGAGAAAAAGTAGCTTGCAAGATAAGCACCCACCTTTCTTTGTGAGTTTTGTAGTAACTGATGAATATTTTTGATCCTCGGACCTTGTATATTGCTGCTGTCTTTTTACTAATTTCATCAACAACATACTCCTTGAATTCCTTTTATTGGAATACTTTTGTCTCTGCTGGTTTCCCATGTTCTGATAGGTTTCCAGGTTTGCAAACACTGAAAAAATAAATCACCCAATCATGTTTCAACAACACAACAAATATCCCTAAAGATGGCCAACTTCTCGATACCTAAAAATCAAATTTTGAATAAAAAATCAAGTTATTTCGAGACACGGTCTCGATTATAAGTATCAAGCCATGAACACCAATTCCAAGTCGTATTGAGTCTTTTATCAGTATTAGTCAAGCAATTCTCACTCACTCACTCACTCACTTTCTTATCTGCTTGATCTTGGAGAGGGTCGTGGGAGAGCCAGTGCCTAGCCGGGTGCGTAGGGCACAGGGCAGGAACAACCCTAGACAGGGCGCCAATCACTCGTAGGGTACAAACACACACACTCATACACGCACTCACACACTAGGGCACCTTTAGAGACATCAGTTAACCCAACATGCATGTCTTTGGACTGTGAGGACACCCAGGATCTTCTTGCTGTGAGGCGACAGTGATACCTACCGAGCCACTGAGTCACCCTGAAGCACGTATCATGTTCTTAAATTTGAGACTCAAGTCAAGTCATGTCAATGGAGTTCCCCAGCTCTACCAGAGACACTTGTTTGAGTCTGGAGTGTGTGTGTGTGTGGGTGGATGTGCCCTGCCAAGGGTTGGTTACTGCCCTGTGTTGCCAGTTATGCCTTGGCAACCCTGAAAGTGGAGTATGAAAGTGAATGAATGAAGTATTAAATATTATACAAGGTAAACCAGTATGATATGTAAAATACCAGGAATGAAACTACAATAAAAACTGAAATATAAAACAATTATTAAAGGAAAATATGTTTAGAATACATATTTTTCCTTTAATAATTATTTTATATTTCAGTTTTTATTGTAGCTTCATTCCTGGCATTTTCCTGGTGAGCACTATGTTTAGCATGACATGTTTTTGACTGTAAATTAAATATATTAGGTATTAAATTATAATATGAATCATGCCTAAATCAAAATTAATGTACATCTTAGCCAGTTTTACCACTAATCTGGGGTAAAAAACAATCTAAGTGTTTTCACATAGTAGTATTGTTACTCCTTTATGCCTCACTGTCTATGAACACATGGGTGTAGAACCTTGTGCACACAGGACCGGTTTAGGTACAGGATTTCTCTCCAACCGAACATTAATTTCACCTGTTTACAGGAGAGTTAACTTGATTTAGCAGATGATCTCAGTCATCTGCAGTCACAGTGGATAAAATGGAAAAACTAGTGAAGCAATTTAGAGGGGTCTGTGGAAGCAATCTGTAAATATGAATGTCCATTAGACTCTATAGACTCTTATAGAAAATAGGGAGGTAGAGAAAGCCAAGAATTCAATAACATCACAGGAGGTTCTTTGGAATACTGTGAAATCATGCTGGGATAACATGGATCATTAGAACATACAGAAACTTGCTTGTTTTTTTGTAAAGTCCTTGGGGTGCACTAAAGAGGAGAAGGTCCTGGAGGATCTGGAGAGATTCTGCAATAAAGACTGTTGACAAAATGGCACATTTGGCATTGGTTTAAAAACAGTTAAGGGTTATTATTATTATTATTATTATTATTATTATTATTATTATTATTTGTGTTATGGTGTTTTCTGGTCAGCTTGGACATCAGCCTGTCTGAGGTAGGTAAGTTGAGTTGGGTGATCATTAACCTCTATCCACCCTGCAGTGTAGTGGAGGGTTTCTTCCATTTTCATTTTAACAAATATGCCATTAATGCTGTAGGATTAAACATTACAGGAAGTGACAAAATTCTGAGTGATCTTACTCTTGTCCCATACTCTTGGTCATTATTTTGGTGCTTTCCATAACTACAGTATCGCTTGTTAACACTGGCTGTCCTGAAGAATCTCATTAATATCGATTCATGTTAATTATCTGATTTTATTTTTTCCACAATCTCAAATCTTTCTGTCATACTGAATGCATCAAATTAGTGGGCAATTGCAATAGAAATACTTTGCTGAGATGTTCTGGTACAGTATTGGTACAGTGAGAAAAAAAGTATTTAGTCAGCCACTGATTGTGTAAGTTCTCCTGCTTAGAAAGATGAGAGAGGTCTGTAATTTTCATCATAGGTACACCAACTATGAGAGACAAAATGAGAAAAAAAATCCAGGAAATCACATTGTAGGATTTTTAAAGAATTTAATTGTAAATTATGGTGGAAAATAAGTATTTGGTCAATAACAAAAGATCAACTCAATTCTTTGTAACATAACCTTTGCTGACAATGACAGAGGTCAAACATTTCCTGTAAGTCTTCACCAGTAGCTTGGCCCATTCCTCCATGTCAGTCAGTCATCAAACAAATCTGCAGTCACACTAGATAAAATGGGAGTACTGATGAAGCAATTTAGATGGCTTTGTGGAAGCAATAAGTAAATAATGAAAGTCCATTAGACTCTCATACACACCTCAGTTGTCAAATAATTAATACATTCTACAACCAATCGGAATGAATACTGTCAAAAATAGTTACAAAGCAAAGCTGTGAAATTGTGGCTTAACAAATTATGTCCACTGATGTCAGTCAGTTTATTTCTGTAGCACCTTTTACAACAGAGCATTGACTCAATAAACAAAACATCTAGACTCACAGCCCCAGTTGGTCAAGCCTATGGTGACAGTGGAAAGAAAAAAATCTCCCTAAACATGATGAAGAAACCTTGGGTGGACCAAGACTCAAAATGATGCCCAACCTCCTTGTGCAGCCTAGATGATATATTACCTATAAAAAATAGTTTATAATACAGACGTGCTGTTAACGGTTGTCTGACCAACGTCTGTTCGCATTAATGTCCACAGTGTTAAAAGTCTGTCTTTTATATATATTCAGTTTCCTGTTATTCAGATATATATAAATACACAGTAGGGCAAAAAGTATTGTCGGCCACTGATTGTGCAAGTTCTACTTAGAAAGATGAGAGAGGTAAGTGTTTCATATTTGATAAAAGGTACAAAGAGAAGAATTATTGTATTGTACAGTACAGTACTGTACTAAATGTTTTCATATTGTGTTGTAATTAATATAATTGTTTAAGATAAAACACCACATGCAAAGTATCTAAACTACTATGTGACTGTGATGTCTGGTCAACGTCCATTTCACAGAAAGCAATGAGGATCATAAACAGCACACTACTATAATAATTTAAATACACAGAAGCTAAATAGAATCACTAATAAAGCTAATGTACAATGTAAATTCCAATGCATTCCAAGTGTGGCTATTGACTCTCAGTATTGGTATAAAAAACTTCATTTTTCATGAATAATTTATTAATATAAATTTATAGTATGTCTCATATTGCTATCTATATCTCTATTATTTTTATATTTCTGCCTACCATTCTCATCATTAAAAGAAGTAGTACATAAACAACTCAGAGTCCTTTGTAATATTTATATGGAGACTATTTGTCAATTGTGAAAAATGGTGGTGGTAGTATCATGGTTTGGGCCTGTTTTGCTGCATCTGGGCCAGGACGGCTTGCCATCATTGATTTGGGCCTGTTTTGTTTTGCGTTGAATCTGGGCCCAGGACGGCTTGCCCATTCATTGATTTGAACAATGAATTCTGAATGATATCAGAGAATTCTAAAGGAAAAAGGAAAATGTCAGGACATCTGTCCATGAACTGAATCTCAAGAGAAGGTGGGTCATAGCAGCAAGACAACGACCCTAAGCACACACGTCCGTTCTACCAAAGAATGGTTAAAGAATTTTACATAAAGAATAAAAGTTCATGTTTTGGAATGGCCCAAGTCAAAGTCCTGACCTTAACCCATCGAAAATGTTGTGGAAAGGACCTGAAGCGAGCAGCTAATGTGAGGAAACCCACCAACATCCCAGAGCTGAAGATGTTCTATATACGGAGGAATGGGCTTTAAAATTCCTCCAAGCCGGTGTGCAGGACTGATCAAGACAGTTACAGGAAACGTTTAGCCTGCAGTTATTGCTGCACAGGGGGTCACACCAGATACGGAAAGCAAAGGGTCACATACTTTTTCTACTCACTAATATGTAATATTGGATCATTTTCCTCAATAAATAAATGACCAAGTATAATATTTTTGTCTCATTTGTTTAACTGGGTTCTCTTTATCTACTTTTAGGGCTTGTGTGAAAATCTGTGATGTTTTAGGTCATATTTATGCAGAAATATAGAACATTCTAAGGAGTTCACTAACTTTCAAGCACCACTGTAGCTCCGATTGATGGGTAACCTATTGATTTTACTATTTTTTTAAATTATTGATTTAGTTGTGATTTTACTGGTTTGAACTTCAGTTAATAAAACAAATTCTTTTAACTCAGTGCGTATAGACTTATAAGAAGACTTCTCATCTTATGCCAATAGGTATCATTGTTCGGATTTAGCAACAGGAGAGCATTAGGGTAGCAACAGGTGAACTGATCCACTGGTTACCGTAGCAATAGGATTGCTTACAAAACACTATTGCAGTTAGAACAAAAGGTGTTGTCCTGATACTCTGAGTCACAGCTATTGTAAATAAGCTAAAGAAGAGGAAAATTGGAGATTGTTACGTTTCCACGTGCATCAAGTTCTTCTTTTTACGTTTCCCCCCGATGCGAGTTTCTCTCTTGGTCTGGGACATCGTGTCATGGCTCACCTAGGTTGATACACGTTTCCAAGTGCCCCTTTTCAGCTCACCTTTCAGCACTTTGTTGAACCTTTCTTCATTCCTGTCTGGAAAATTCCTTCTCCAGCTCCACCCAAGCCCACTGCACCGGTAATCGGTTTCACCTTGTCATGGAAACTTCCTGTTTGGCTCATTCCTGCTGTGGATCTACCCTTACCACACCCTTGCTCATTATTGTTACTTGTTTGTTTCATTTATGTCTTATTACTTCAGTCAGTCTATATACACTTTGCTGTTTGCCTCAGGTCTTTTTTTTTTAAGTTGCGCATGTTATTGTAAATCTAAGCCCCGTTTGGAACTGATGAGTGGTTTCCGTTGAAACTTCAGTCCAGTTTGAGTCATCAGCATGGGAAAGTCCAGGTGCTAGAGTGAGGTCAGGTCGAGGCTCGTTATTGCAAATGCATGTTAGTAATATGGTGAGCGCTGTAGTCTCATTAATATTAGTAGAGGGTCTACAACTAATGACCTCCACATCTATTGCTTAAACCTCAAACTGACACATAAACCTGTTTATGTCTAATTCACTCACTGACCTTGCCCTTACTTTTCAGTCATATCTAGTGAAGATCTCTTTTCATCCTGAATGAGGCGACTGCAAATGTTTTAAATATCCCATGCCAATGGAGAGCTGTCTGCCGCCCCAGCTGTTTGTCAAAAATGTGTCCAGGTAGGCGCCATTTAACGTCAATCCGAATCAATTTCCATTCACTTTAAAGTCCGAGGTCTTAAGAAGTGTAATAGGTAATCAAAATCTGTCTTATTCAGTGGGGCAAAAAAGTATTTAGTCAGCCACTGATTGTGCAAGGTCTCCGACTTAGAAAGACGAGAGAGGTCTGTAATTTTCATCATAGGTACACTTCAACTATGAGAGACAAAATCAGAAGAAAAACATCCAGGAAAACACATAGTAGGATTTTTAAAGAATTTAATTGTAAATCATGGTGGAGAATAAGTATTTGGTCAGCCACAAACAAGCAAGATTTCTGGCTCTCACAGACCTGTAACTTCTTCTTTAAGAAGCTCTTCTGTCCTCCACTCGTTACCTGTATTAATGGCACCTGTTTGACCTCGTTATCTATATAAAAGACACCTGTCCACAGCCTCAAACAGTCAGACTCCAAACTCAACCATGGCCAAGACCAAAAAGCTGTCAAAGAACACCAGGAAGAAATTGTAGACCTGCACCAGGCTGGGAAGAGTGAATCTACAATAAGCAAGCAGGTTGGTGTGAATAAATCAACTGTGGGAGCAATTGTAAGAAAATGGAAGACATACAAGACCATTGATAATCTCCCTCGATCTGGGACCCCATGCAACATCTCACCCCATGGGTCAAAATGATCATGAGAACGGTGAGCAAAAGTCCAGAACTACACCGAGGGACCTGATGATGACCTGCAGAGAGCTGGGATCAAAGTAACAAAGGCTACCATCAGTAACACACTATGCCGAGAGGGACTCAGATCCTGCAGTGCCAGGCGTGTCCCCCTGCTTAAGCCAGTACATGTCCAGGCCCATCTGAAGTTTGCCAGAGAGCATATGGATGATCCAGAAGAGGATTGGGAGAATATCATGTGGTCAGATGAAACCAAAATAGAATTTTTTGGTAAAAACTCAGCTCATCGTGTTTGGAGGAAGAAGAATGCTGAGTTGCATCCCATGAACACCACACCTACTGTGAAGCATGGGGGTGGAAACATCATGCTTTGGGGCTGTTTGTCTGCAGAGGGGACAGGACGACTGATCCATGTTAAGGGAAGAATGAACGGGGACATGTATCGTGAGATTTTAAGCCAAAACCTCCTTCCATCAGTGAGAGCATTGAAGATGGAACGTGGCTGGGTCTTCCAGCATGACAATGATCCCAAACACACCGCCCCATAGAACATTTGTGGAGGGAGTTGAAAGTCCGTGTTGCCCCAAAACATCACTGCTCTAGAGGAGATCTGCATGGAGGAATGGGCCAAAATACCAGCTACAGTGTGTACAAAGTATTGAGTTCAACTTTTGTTATTGACCAAATACTTATTTTCCACCATAATTTACAAGTAAATTTTTAAAAAATTCTACAATGTGATTTTCTGGATTTTTTTTTCTCATTTTGTCTCTCATAGTTTGACTAACATTAATTCAGAATTCAGTTCATGTGTATAAGGAATTTTAATTTTAAACCGGCTCTGCGGTTCACACGTTTGTTTCACGGTCACAACATTTAGCGCACGGCTTGATGGTCTGTTTGTATTTGGGTTCTTGTGCATCTGTGATCTGTTTTGTGTACTATATGTCTTTTCCTTACTTAAAAGCTCACAGTGCATGTTTGTAAATGTGCTGCACCATTTAGGCACAATTTAGAACAAAACATATTGCTGTATATTTTACTGTACCATTACTGTTTCACTGTTGAATCTAATATATCGGAAAAATGTGGCTAATCTTGGCATATTTAAGCATTATGTCAGTCAATATTGTCTTTCTCTAGAGTTGCGCAGACGGCGAACCGTCTTTGTAACTTATGTGGTATATCAGTTGCTTAACAATGTGTTTAGCAGATATTGAATCAGAAAGCAAACACAGATAGGGATAATATCAAATGAGAGAGAAAACGAATGTGAAAGCAAATGCCAGAGGGAAATCACATATCACAAAAGACAACATGGGGAAAGTCCAAAGAAAAAGTGATCTACAACGGTACTCCATTCTTTGTGGAGTTAAAAGATCTAGTGCTTTAGTATTAGTGATTACATGTTTTTTTTATGTTTTCTGTCTTTTTTGTTTTGCATTACATACATGACAGTGACCCAGTAAACACAAACAAAATGGGCTGAAAAAAACATTATTGGTTATCCTTCTGAACTTTCATTCAAAATATCAACAAGGCCTACACTTAGTGATGCAGCTACAGTGGTGCTTGAAAGTTTGTGAACACTTTAGAATTTTCTACATTTATGCATAAATATGACCTAAAACATCATCAGATTTTCACACACAAGTCCTAAAAGTAGATAAAGAGAACCCAGGTAAGCAAATCAGAGAAAAATATTATACTTGGTCATTTATTTATTGAGGAAAATGATCCAATATTACATTTTAGTGATTGGTAAAAGTATGTGAACCTCTAAGATTAGCAGTTAATTTGAAGGTGAAATTAGAGTCAGGTGTTTTCAATCAGTGGGATGCCAATCAGGTGTGAGTGGGCACCCTGTTTTATTTAAAGAACAGGGATCTATCAAAGTCTGCTCTTCACAACACATGTTTGTGGAAGTGTATCATGGCACGAACAAAGGAGATTTCTGAGGACCTCAGAAAAAGAGTTGTTGATGCTCATCAGGCTGGAAAAGGTTACAAAAACATCTCTAAAGAGTTTGGACTCCAACAATCCACAGTCAGACAGATTGTGTACAAATGGAGGAAATTCAAGACTGTTATCCTCCCCAGGAGTGGTCGACCAACAAAGATCACTCCAAGAGCAAGGCGTGTAATAGTTGGTGAGGTCACAACGGTGAGGTCTCTCACATTGGCTAATGTTAATGTTCATGAGTCCACCATCAGAAGAACACTGAACAACAATGGTGTGCATGGCAGGGTTGCAAGGAGAAAGCCACTGCTCTCCAAAAAGAACATTGCTTCTCGTCTGCCGTTTCCTAAAGATCATGTGAACAAGCCAGAAGGCTATTGGAAGAATGTTTTGTGGACGGATGAGACCAAAACAGAACTTTTTGGTTTAAAAGTAAAGCGTTGTGTTTGGAGAAAGGAAAACACTGCATTCCAGCATAAGAACCTTATCCCATCTGTGAAACATGGTGGTGGCCAGGCTTTGTCCGTTAGCCGGGAGTGCTTTGAGACAATGCTCCATTTTAAAAAGCGCTATATAAATAGATCTGACTTGACTTGACTTGACTTGGTAGTATCATGGTTTGGGCCTGTGCTGCTGCATCTGGGCCAGGACGGCTTGCTATCATTAATGGAACAATGAATTCCGAATTATTTCAGAGAATTCTAAAGGAAAATGTCAGGACATCTGTCCATGAACTGCATCTCAAGAGAAGCTGGGTCATGCAGCAAGACAACGACCCTTTCAAGCCGTTCTACCAAAGAATGGTTAAAGATGAATAAATTCATGTTTTGGAATGGCCAAGTCAAAGTCCTGACCTTAGTCCAATCGAAATGTTGTGGAAGGACCTGAAGTGAGCAGCTAATGTGAGGAAACCCACCGACATCCCAGAGCTGAAGCTGTTCTGTATGGAGGAATGGGCTAAAATTCCTCCAAGCCGGTGTGCAGGACTGACCAAGAGCTACAGGAAACGTTTAGTTGCAGTTATTGCTGCACAGGGGGGTCACACCAGATACTGAAAGCAGAGGTTCACATACTTTTTCCACTCACTAATATGTAATATTGGATCATTTTCCTCAATAAATAAATGACCAAGTATAATATTTTTGTCTCATTTGTTTAACTGGTTTCTCTTTATCTACTTTTAGGACTTGTGTGAAAATCTGATGATGCTTTAGGTCATATTTATGCAGAAATACAAAAAATTCTAAAGGCTTCACAAACTTTCACGCACCACTGTACGTCAACATGGAGCAGAATGGAAATGGAAAAGAAGAATGTTTCCAATGTCTTTTGGAAACTATGCCATGAAGATCGGCGGCTGTTTTGAAACCCAATGGAGGCCATAATCATAGTATAGGCTGCCTAATAAATCACACAGTGAGTGTATGTTATCAGAATGCATCCTCATCAAATCTAATATGAACAGCTGATTTCATATTCCTCTTGAGTCTGACCATGGGCATCATCAGACCTACTGTACTGGGGATGTTCCGCAGAAATATGTTGTTGTACCTGACTAAACTCACGATGGTAAAAAGTCAATTTCATCCTGGTTTGCTGAGCAGAGCTACAGAACACAATTTACTACAGGACTGCATTTCCCATAATGCCACACCATCTTTAACAATTTCAGTCAGAGCCAGTTTCGTTTGGTTTTTTGCATGGACTAATGGACATCTGCAAATATTCAAAAGAAAGTCAGCTGTGCTGCAGATAAGGTAATGATAGCTCATGTTTGTTTTTGGCTAGCCACTTATAACTGTATAACGTACCAATGGGACATATTAGACTTGCAGTGAATACAAATTGTTTAGTGTTAATTTGTACTTCATTTCTCCTCTGTGGAAGAGGAACGCCCACTGTAGTGTTAAATCACTTAATCTATTTAGTGTTTAACAGGCCTATTTATACACAGTTGTGCCCCTACGATTGATTAACAAGCATAGGGATGCGGCTGTGCCCCTCCAAATTCTGTGTGTGCCCCAATACGTCTAGAAACACCTGAGACTGAGACTACTACTTCCAAGTCTCTCATAAAATTCCAGATAAAGAACACTCTAAGTTCATTGTTATTGGAGACCAGTGATTAGTAGTTCAGAGGTTGAATACTGAACCATTACTTACTGAGTTAGATGAGGGGGGAATTTTAGTGACAGCTATGATGCATCATAGAAAATAAACCACTGGACGCAAACGCTGACATTTAAGTGTTTTACGTTTCTACAGAATAAAGGGTGGGAAGTGGATGTCCTTATGTACGTCAAAAAATATTATTAGGTGTAGCACAGTGTTGGAACTGACATGAAATGAAACTAAATCCCACCTTAAGCCTTGTTATTGCACTTTTAAGTCTTAATGCGTTAGGTATTGTGCACAGCGACGTTGTTTCATTCATGCGTGTTAATGGAGCAAAAACACACCAGCGTGCCCGGATTCTTCCAGAGTCAGCGTGGAATAAAGGGCAGTTCCCTGAAAAAAGATTTTCAAGTTGCATTAGTTGGGTATTTTGAGCAACAATTACCATAACAACACAATTAAAAACAAACATTTTGTCAGTTGATTAAAATTTCTTTTGGATGTAAAACATATGAAGAAAAGCTTGTTAAAAGGCTGTATTGAACATTAAATCTAAAAAAAAATGAGATTTTAGAGTTTTAATATATAGAAAAAATAAAATGTTCTTAAGTATAAGCTACATGAAGCTGTCTTAACATTTGTGGGACTGCTGTTGTCTGTATCAGTACAATCATACATATATGGATATACTGTATTAGCTTGGTTCTAAAAGAAAAAAAAAGTTTTTAACTATATATAATAATGTGAGGTTCTGCAGAGCCTAAAAAGAACTTATTTCTGAGTTTTACATTTTGTTTTTACACTGCAAAATATTGTAGTCTATTTGCAGTTTGTCAAAACAAGCTGTTTACGAGTATGATTCTTATTAGACAAATTCAGCCGCTTCTTCCATTTTTATTTGACATTGAAAATTCCTAATTGTTATATTTTCTCCTGGGTGTTATCTTCACACCCTTCGGCATTCAGAAGATGATACTTAAGTGGAGAAAACTGTTAATAGCTTGTTGATGGTAGGATTAGCAGTAAAAGCAATACACACCTGGCAAAATAAATCTAAGTCAACCGACACTGGAAAGAAAGAAAGAAACAACCAAAAGGTTTTACAGCTTATGAATGAGATAACAATGACTCAAGAATCCTGTTGTTGAAGTGGGAACCACGAGGGAACTCCCAATGAGTCAGAATACCCACCAGAGCTTCTTTTCATTTAGAAAACCTTTGGTTCCACCTGTTTGCACGGGACATGAATGAATGGCATGAAAAGCAAAGAGATACATCAAATACTGTCACTTAGGCTAAAATAACACTGAAAAGGCCTTAGTGATACGGAAGCTGTGGTTCAGAGATTAGAGCGTTGCTAGGTAAATTTAATGGTAAATAAAGCTTGGTTTGCAGAGGCTAATTTTATTATTACTAACTCTATTGATAATAATGATACGTTCTTCCTGCAGGTTTCTGTATAAAAGTCACATTTATTTCCATTATACACAAAGCTGGCAATGAATAATCATACGTTTTGTGCATATAACCAGGTTGGGCATTGTGCCTGAGGGAGAGGGGACCTGGCAGGGAGATCATCCCTCGGTGCTACAACAGTGACCCTACTATGCCATGCAATGTTGAGGGAACATGCTTGCCTGTGCCCTGTGAGATAGGATAATAAAATTACAGGTAAATAACCTAAAACCTCCACAAAGCTGGCATGGGGATACCACGCCACCAAAACTGTCTCTGCTAAGTGACATGAGAACCTGCGGTGACTTATGGGTTGTGACAGTGGACCATTCTGGCCACTATATTAAATTTTGGCACGGGTTTTACCCAGGATGCCCTTCCAGATGCAGCTATTTATCTGGCACTTCAGCATGCCCTGGCATGTGCACCCCCAGTGACAGGGTTTTTCTGGAACTGGACCACCCAACCTTCACATTGCAAGCCTCATCCAGCACTTGAACCCAGACCCTTCCAGCAGTTGGATCTGCCCATTGAACCACCAGAACTGCATATCTATGCACATAAACCATGATACTACCACCACCTTGTTTCACTGATGGGATAAAGTCCTTTCTCCAGACATGATGCTTCTCATGTAAACTACAATGCTCTGTTTTGGTCTCCACAAAACATTTTTCCAGTAGCCTCCTGGATTGTCCGTGTGCCACATGATGGGCAGTATAGTTCTTAATGGAGAATGACTTTCTCCTTTCAACCCTGAAAGTGTGGAAGAGGCCTTTAGTTGCTTAGAAGTTACTCTGGGCTATTTTGTGATCTCGCAGACTATTTCACTCTGATATTTTCACTCTCCAATTAATCTCAAAGGTGTCTGATGAAGCCAGACAAGTTCTCCATCAAAGGTGGCTTTTCTGTAGGTGCTTTGTTTTAAGAGAAAAAAAACTTGACAAACCAACATTTGTCCATTTTTGAAGTGGAACCCTAATCATGCAGACTCAGTTTACCAAACTTGTGTATGTCATAATAGACCCTTCAGATGAAAAACGATTGCAGTAATCTATAAAATGATGAGAACTTGTTTGAGGATCTTTGAAGTTTCGTTGGACAGACAAGGTCATTTTCTTCAGATGGTGTGCAGAAGGGTAAGAGAAAACTGAACTACACCAAGTCACTTTTCTGTGTGGGTGGGAGAATGGTTCAGTACATATAAAAAATCTGTGGTCACTCAAGTCCCTTATGTAAAATGCCATTGGATTTGCATATAACCTTCACACATCCTACACTTTAAATCACCTCTAGATTACAGTGGTGCTTGAAAGTCAGCTCACAACTCCAAAGACCTGGCTTCCATTCCAGACTCGGCTGCCACCTGGTTGGACTTTGCATGTTCTCAATCTCTCAGCGTGGATTGCCTATGGATACACCAGTTACCACAAATATTCAGAAGATATGTGTTAGGTTAGTTGGTGCCTCAGTGTGAATGACTGAGTGTGTACTAGAGTTGGTTACACCATATGCTGCTGGTTCTGCCCTGGACTCCACCTTAAATGAATGAATGTATGAGTTTTTTGAAGACCAGAAAAAGTAAGAACGCCCTACAAGTGCATTACTACCCACCTCCGCATACCCCTCAAATAAAAAAGTACTTTCCTGTTTAACTGTGATCTGTTCTTATCGAGTTACTGTTTTGCAGTAACAGTAACTGTGGTCTTAGCGATCTGAAATTACCTGTTGATACCTCAGATAGAAATGTGTATGTCTTTTGTCTGTTTCTCAACACACTCCAAAGTCCAGGACCACGGGGGCTGCCATGACAACGGGACAAACCTAACCACAACTACCCCGAACCAGTATCGCTCGGATGCTTTGAGACAAGCCGTAATGTGTTGTAAATTGATACGTACAGATAACCCAGAGGAAGTCAGAAGTGTTGTCATTTTTACAGCATTTAATCACGCAGACGTCACTGCTGTTTACATACTTGGCCTCGTCACTGATTTACCACTCACCCCTGAAGAATGAACAGGAAAAGGAAAACCGATGACCTGCGCTCGTGTGCGCCTTTGTGTATCTTCATCTAATCATACCACGGATGGAATGTGAACATTTCTACACATTTGAATCTGTCAAACGTACGATGGATAATGTCATTCCGAACCGAACGTGTTATTTGGCCATGTAAGCAAATCAGTTTGACCCTCGGGTCTGTTATGACTAGCACTTACTCAGTTTTCCAGGGAAGCAGCCTGGCATGTGAGATAAAAGCAAACAATTCAAAACACACCCTGATTCTGCAAGCCCTTAAACTATTTTTATCCTGTCAGTCTTTATGTTTTCCTTAAATACGGTACTGTACAAAAGTCTTAGGCCACTATAAGATTTGTTGTTTTACCAACAGTATAATGATCATACAGAACATATTGCTGATGTTTGGACCCAAAATATTCAAACATGGATTCGTCACTCCACAATACCCTTTAGCCTTTTCACCCTGTTCCCCTTCTGAAAATGTGGTTTCTTGCCTGTTGTCCTTCCAAAAAGACCATTCCTGATCAAGCTTGGCATCCCAATGAAGCCAGATGGATGCTATTCCTCAAGGGCAATGGAAGGTCAAGTACTGCATACAAATTTGCTGTATTTTCTGGTTGTATTCTAATAAAGAGACTGAAATTGCCATACATTTGTATACAGTATCTAAGCTAATGGTGCCCTAAGACTTTTGCACAGTGCTGTATACTGTGACTCATTGACCTTGAGTTTTCCATTTTGTAGTAATGTAAGTTTTTAACAATATTTATATTTTCATTGCATGGCTGAAAGTCTGTGACCACCAATACAACATATCCAACAGCGTTGGTGTATTCTTTTTGACAGCCTTTCTGGGAAGGCTTTCTACTGGGATCTATGACTGCAGGGATTTGAAATTCTTAAAATGAAAGAGTATTATGGACTGACACATCCATAAATCCCCCCAAAACTTAAACAACTTAATGGTGACCTAACACTTTTGCACAGAACTGCATATAGTATCTTATGTTCTATAGTTTTATCATCTCCGTTTTATTTGATTCTTCATAATATTGTATTTTCTTTAATTTATTACAGTCAATATTCGGTTTATTATATTTTCTTTAATTATATTCTCTATTTCTTCTGTTTAGCTTTTGTGCATTTAAACTATTATTATAAATGTGTTATTTAGGTAACTTACTAGGCTAGGCTGCTCAAGGAGGCTCCTTTTAGAGTCTTCCCAAGGTGTCATTTTTCATGTTTAAGGAGTTTTTCCTTGCCACTGCCACTATAGGCTTGCTCAGTTGGGACTGTGGACCTACATAGTTGTAAAGCTGCTTTAAGAAAATGCTCTGTTGTAAAAAGTTCTATGGAAATAAATTGGACTTGACTTGTAGCAGTGTTTTCTATGGCAGCGCCACACTGAGATCCACTGAGCAGTCTGAAATGGCCGTAAAATCCACTAATTAACCAATCAACTAGGCGATGTCTACATACTTATGGCTATGTAGTGTATTAGGAAAGCACGATGGTGGCATGTTACACCATTGTTGAGATGATACAGGGTTTGTGTGTCTATGTCAGTCTCCCTACCTCTATCAGGTACTATATCTAGAGATTAAAATGATTTTTTGCAATGTTTAAATTCACAAATTGCAAGTATCCTATGTGTTTAACTTTATTTATAATAGGCAAATGGACTTGAATGTGGTCTAACAGTACTCCGCATTTTTGTAATATACATTTAGCCATCAGCATTTGCGAACAATGCAAAGCCAACAACTCAAAGAAAATGAAATCTTGGTTATAATAATCCATTCATTTTAGTTCTGCCTTCATTCCTGTTTTGGTCATGTATCAAGGTCCAGAGCGCTGCATGCTGGGGAGCCATGCAAAAAATTCCTCTGAATTATTCGGCTGTGTATGCTTGTTGACACAATCTTTGTGGCATGCTGTCGAGCTATCCAGAACAGGAAATGGATAAAAGTGCATTGTTGCAGTGTGACTGCAGGAAAAGAGAGACAGACAGACTGAGACAGAAGCAGAGAGACACAGTAGTGAGATATGCAGGTGCTGTAATGCGGATCTTCGAACTGATGATTAACTCTTTATGAAGTGATTAAATAGTTTCGAATTGCAATGAGCTTGTGTCAGGGGCTTTCATTTTTTATGAATGATTACACATTGATTACTCAATAACCAAAGTGTCCCAGTTAGCAGACAGTTATGGCCAAATATGGCTCATTTATGGCAATGGCAAGTCTGTTGAGTGGCCTTCAGACACTTGGCTGCATGTGGCCCTCATGTAAGTTACCATAGGTGCAGGATTTGCACAGAAACTCCCTATTTCACGATCAGTTATTAAGATAAGTCAAAAGTTGCCAGAAATAAAAGCTAGGGAAGCTCTTCAGTTATAAATGACCACCTGCTGAAATTTACAGGTTTCAAACGCATGAATAAAGCCTTCAAAATCTGTCAGTAGAATTAATGACCTCAGAAAACAAGACTCTTTCGAGAAGAACAATAACCAGAAGGTTGTCCAATGTCGAATTTGTGGTCTGGTGTCTACATGAATCGCGTGGACTGATGAATCATGATTTGAGTTGTATGGTGAGAGTCGAGAGAGGTGTCTTCAAAGATCTGGTGAGAAACACAAAAGTGAATAAATCTACACTACCATTAAGAAAGGATTTAGACGTGTCATGGTTTGGGAAGCCTTTTCACCTGCTGGTACTGAAGAGCTGCTTCACTATGAAAAGTCGAGTGATACTTTATAATTATAAAGGAATTATAAAGAGAATTCTAAATCTCAAGAAAAGGGGAGTCATGCAGCAAGACACCGACCCTAAGCACACAAGCCGTTCTACCAAAGAATGGTTGCAGAAGAATAAAGTTCATGTTTTGGAATGGCCCAGTCAAAGTCCTGACCTTATTCCAATCGAAATGTTGTAGAAGGACCTGAAGCGAGCAGCTAATGTGAGGAAACCCACCAACATCCCAGAGCTGAAGCTGTTCTGTACGGAGAAATGGGCTAAAATTCCTCCAAGCCGGTGTGCAGGACTGATCAACAGCTACAGGAAACGTTTAGTTACAGTTATTGCTGTACAGGGGGGTCACACCAGATACTGAAAGCAAAGGGTCACATACTTTTTCCACTCACTAATATGTAATCTTAGATCATTTTCCTCAATAAATAAATGACCAAGTATAATATTTTTGTCTCATTTGTTTAACTGGGTTCTCTTTATCTACTTTTAGGACTTGTGTGAAAATCTGATGATGTTTTAGAGGTCATATTTATGCAGAAACATAGGAAATTCTAAATGGTTCACAAACTTTCAAGCACCACTGTAAATTACTACATACTTTCGAGAAACGTGTTAATGTGAGTGTAAATGTAATGTGTTTAGAGTGTTTATGTCTGTACAATTGCTTCCAAGGTGCCTGTTTTTGCCACCAAACAAATATTTGGTTAAGCTATTTGGTCTCTTTTGTTTATCCTTCATCTTTAATGGGACAAATAGTTTCAGATATGCCATTGTTTAATGGCTGGTGACATCAGTCTGGCATTTCCTGCCCCCTGCAAAGACGTCCAGAGAGGGTTTTTCTGCCCCCTTTTGTTAGCAAAGGGCATTGTTTTCCATGCTTCAGTGCCTGCTGTCAACATATGCCTTGGGTGCTTTGTATCAGTAATCCTCATTCATATCAAAGTTGCTGTAAAGGAAATAAGTCAATCCATTTTTATCATGCCATTGCAACGTAATTTACTTTATGTGCAGTGCCCGGTTAGTCCCGTTTGGTACATCTGTCAATAGGAAAGGGCAGTTTGTCATTCCAAGAGCGTAATTCCATTATAGGCTTCCTGAATATGCAAAAATACACGTCAGTCCATTTCCAGTCTGAAGGAAACACATTCAGGCATTTGCCTACATGATCCAGTGCCATTTATGATCAGATAATACAATGATATTCCATCCATCATGACACAGCTAGAAGACTTGATAGTGTCAGTGCGTTCTGTAATGGTGGACCCACATTGTTTTTTTTGTTTTTACGGAACTAAATCGAACAGGAACAAACATTTAAATACCAATGTGGATTTAGTAGGTTATAGCACTCCCTCATGTGGAAATATTTGTTTAACGATCCTGTTGGGCTTCTGCTGAGTTCATGGGTCATAAGTTGAACGTGAGCAAATTGCCTAAAAGTCAGTTAAACCAGTTCTCATCGTGTGTATTCATGTGCATCATCTCTGAAAGCGGAAGATAGCAGAGAACATAATTTTCATGGAGAAATTCCAAATTGGCCAGAAATGACCAAACACAACAAGAGGGGGCGCTCGTGAGGCATAGAGGCAATGAAGTGGATTCGAATCCCAGTGGTTCGCCTACCAGCTGTGTTATCACAGAGACGCATAACTGACCGTGTCTGAGAGAGGGGACTGAGGAGCATCCCCTTCCAAGCCCTGACTGATGAACGGCCACCTCATCCAGAGTAGAAAGAGTACATGATACTTAATTTTTCTTACTTTAATATATTTAATCCTGGCTATATTTTGTCCTATACAAGCAGTCACAAATACACCATGTAGAAAAAATTTTGTGGACACCTAAAAACTAGATCCCAAAACATGGTCAAGGCCTAGTGCAAGTCAGCCAAGTTCTCCATCAAAGTTGGCAAATCATTCCATTATGAACGTTCTACAGGACAGAAATTTGTTGATTTCTTCCTGGTTTTCAGTATAGCCCAGTCTGCTGCCACTACTTTCCTATGGAGAGTCTGTCCTAGTATGCTTCATATTATGAACCTGTTAGCAGAGAGTGTAAAATAACAAAGAACTCTAATTAGAAGTAGTGTCCACAAACTTTTGGTCATATATTGTAGCTCTCAGACATAAAATATATAAGAAAATAAATATAAATGTAATAATAAATAAGGTTAAAACAGTGGTGTGTAACAGTTACAAAATGCAAAAATAATATATAAATAGTATAATATAGACGTACACTACTATGTTTCTATTTAGTTATAATTTTTTAATACCTGAAATAAACCTTTCACTGTACTATAAGTAGACTTCATGTTGAGCACTTTTTTATCTATAACTAAATATAATTGTTTTCTCTATTTCCACTTACCCATTTCAGGGTCGAGGTGGCAGCAGGGCAAGAAAAGAAGCCCAGACATCTCTATCCCCCACAACTTACCAACTCCCCCTGGGGGATTCCCCAACCGCTCCCCAGCCAGCTGGGAGATAAAATCCCTCCAGTGGGTCCTAGGCCAAAAATCAAGTGTAGTATGTTCTTCTCAGTTCTTATAAATCAAAAAATATAAAATATTGTACTGAATACGCAAATATATGAACACAAAGCGGTTCAGAACAAAGCAAACGATGAAGTACGATTATAGGCCAAATAAACTTTTAATGACCAAGTACACTTATGTATAATTGTGTTTCTCTGATAAGTACATACATGCTTATTTTTAGTTTCAAAGAAGTAGCGCAGTCGAACAGACTTCTTTGTGTAACGGAGGCTACATGTGATGCCCAGTGCAGGGCAGTGCCTGTTTAAAGGGCACCTGTAATAGCAGGTAGTTAACAGGTTTAATGGCAACACTTCCGATGCCCACTTAGAGTTGAAGCTCTTTTTTCCAGTTCGTGATTGTGTGTGTTCTGGGAGGCATGCCCTGTTTATGACCCCATCGGGAGTCCTGGTATGTGTGGCGGCAACTCATTGTGTATCGTGTGGTTGGGGAGAGACAGTCACAGAAAGGGGGGAGTGGCGTTTGCTGCCTATAAATGGAAGTCCTGGAGGCTGAGCTGTACACGAGCACCTGTCAGTGCCTCAGCAAACAGTACCTGTGCACTGCACTGCTTTTAATTGAACGTGGATTTATCAAGCTTGTTTAAGTTCTTTACAATGGCTATCTTACTTCACACCGTTCTGCTTATCTCCCTAACGGTCTGCGTGTTCTTGGATCAAGGTACGTGTTCATAATGTTTTGTTGTGGTATAAGATGAAGCTTTGTGCATGAAATGCAGAAGGTGTTTGCACTGGCAGATTAAATGAACTCTGTTATATTGTACTGTATTAAAACTCACTTCCAAATGAGAGCTATTGTAAAGTGAGGCACGTGCTTGTTTTAATTGGCTACAACGGTCTCATATTAGGTGTGAGCACCATATAATCCCAATTCTGTTAGTCCATCATGTTTTATTCTTCCTGCAATTAGACATGTGGTCTATGGAAATGTATGTACAGATTTCTTCTGTGCTTTCTCCGATCAATTCTTTACCATCTAGTTGGCACTAAATGTCTTACTATTACTATGGCTAAATATAGTTCATATAATATTAACCAATTATATTTCCACTTTATTTGTGCATAGCTGCATTACATTTCCATTTTGCTTTTAGGATTTGGACTTCCCCTGTCTCAAACATCCGAAGGCCAGGGTGCCTCCTCGGTTGCCAAGCGGGTCCGTACCAAACGGTGCTCCTGCAGCAACTGGATGGATAAGGAGTGCATTTACTTTTGCCACTTGGATATAATCTGGATCAACACACCTAGGTGAGTCATGCACAAGCGAATGTTCTTTACAAACACAGTGAAATCCCTCGTGTTGAATTAACGCTTACATGTAAATCCGGCGCGACTTAACTGAATGCTGTGGCTTTAATATAACAAAGTCGCTCTTGCTTGAAATCGCCTCCACTTTGATAGAGGATCTGCTCACACCTTACATTCATGCGTACTTATGCGTTTTCTGTTCCCCTTCCTAGCAAGATCACCCCGTACGGTCTGGGGAGCCCTCTCACCCGCCGGCGCCGCTCGACCGAACGCTGCACGTGCTCGAACCCCGGCGATGCTACCTGCTCCACGTTCTGCCACGCCAGGTGAGCCGCCTCTTTTGTGCACACCAGCGGACAAGGGCTTAACGAGTTAAGAGATGTGCGCTGATAAGGCGTAGCTGATTCTCAAACTGGGAACCTCGTCTGTATAATGACTCGGAATGACTCATGCGTGTCAACTGAGTCAGTCGGCTATTTTTAGACGGGCTGTTTTCATCGCGCTAGGTGCTAAGAATTCTTCGGATTGCTCAGTTCTTCAAAGCCCGAGCTGGTTTCCACCCTTAGCTGACGTGCAGACATGTTTTAGACTGACTGCTTTACATTGTTTGCTGCAGGCATACCTGCATGTTATGACTGTCTTGTTTTTCTTTACCAAGAGTAGTCTACGGAGCAAAAAGTGTGATCATATAAAATCTACAACGTCTAACCTGGTTCTCGATTTTTGTTCCCAGCTCAATGGATCCGAGCCTAGTGGTCGTGAGTCCGCTTGCTCATCAAGGCGATGTCACGGACAAAGTTGGCCTGCTGAAATATTTCAGGTGAGAAACAGTTCAAAGGCAGTGCGTAGACTATATGGCCAAAAGTATTCGACACATTTACAGCATTTACATTTACAATTGGTACAGTCTTTCAATCCAAGCAATTGTGGGTTAAGGGTCTTGCTCAAGGACCCAACAGTGGCAGCTTGGCAGAGGTGGGATTTGAACCCTGGACCTTTTGCTCCATAGTCCAGAACCTTATCCGCTAGGCTACCACAGTCCCACACCATTTGGTGGCATGTGGTAGCCTAGTGGTTAAGGTACTGGAGTATAGAAGGTCCAGGGTTCAAATCTCACCTGTGCCAAGCTGCCACTGTTGGGTCACAATTAACCCACAACTGCTTGGATTATTAGAATGTATCAGTTGTAAGTCGCTCTGGATAAGGGCGTCTGCTCAATGACATAAATATAAGTGCAACCATAACTAATTAGTGTGTTTGGTTATTTCGGCCACACTCACTGCTAATATTATGAAGCATACTAGGATAGAATTTCCAGTGGGTTAAAGGTTTTCACTTTCCCGACAAGTCAGTTCAACAACTTTCCAACGTTTTCCTAAAACAAAGTCCATAAAGTAATGGTTTGCCACCTTTACTGGAGAACCTGGCAGACCAGACTTCATCCACTGAGATGGACTGGAATGGCAACTGAGTTAAGACTGAATGCCAGTGAAACTCCATACTAATATCCATATCTTAGGATGTATTTTGGCGTCCAGAAACTTTTGCCTATGTACTGTACAAGAATGAATTTCTATTTCCACCAAAAGGTGCTAACCTGACTGTATGCCTCTTATCCGCAGGCAGATCTCAAAGACTAATCTAATTGCAGCCGAGCATTCCGCTACCCGCAGAAAGAAGACCAACAAGTCTTGAACCCAGAGCACCAAGTATCAGATCGAGCCTTCCCAGAAGGGCAAGTCATCTCTGCGGAATGAGCTGCTACGCTCGAGGTCATCTGATCAACAAAATGAAAGCAACAAAGTGAGCAGCGGTGCCTCTGGTTAAGGTACTGGACTGTTAATCATCAAAATACCGTGGCACTGCCAAGCTGCTGCTTCCCTGGGACGAGGCTCTGAACCCTCGATGACTTAAATCGTACTTTCTAAGACTGTGTCAGTTGGAAGTCAGTCTGGATAAGAGCTTCCGCTACATGCTGTAAATGTAAACGTCCTGAATCCTCAACGAAGGTTGGCGAGCCAGACGACGGCTGCCCTTCCCAAGGAAGGAATTTGTATATTATGCCCAACCATCATGTTGACACGACTAGTCAAATATTCAGTCACTCACTCACTTTCCATATCTTGTATTCCCATTCTGGGTTGCACTGGGCTGGGGCCTAACCGGGAGCACAGGCCTGAAACCAAGCCTAGGTTCCAGTCCATCACAGTAGCCAAATCTTACAGACAGAAAACTGTTCCATTGTGTGATGCTGCCATGTTGTCAAGTCCCTATATTGAGACGGCTTATCTTCTGGGTTTAGTCCATACCGGTTCTGTTGTTATTTCGTCGCTGCTCTTTCTCTGTATCAGAGTCTCATGCCATGGCATTTCGCTTGGAAATGGAAGAAATACCTCTATGCAAAGTCCTTGCTGGAATCATGTAGGAAGTCTAGATGCTCGAGCCGTCAGCGCCGCAGTTCTGTTTTTTTGTTTCTAATCTTTGATTACAATGAGCAAAGGTTGCTGGGCTTTCTTATCTTAGCTATCCACGGGCTTCTTTGAGACACATGCGTACCTCTTTCTGAAATGGCATAACTTTAAAAAGAAAACACCAGCGCCTATGAGGGGGGCTTTTTTTCCGCAGCTCATTTTCCTCCCTACTTTTCCTTTGTGAAGGCGGAAGTATTTGGGCCAGAGTTACAAGCGGTGTTTTCATTTATAAGGTCAAAAGAGTTTCATTGCCGTGCGACTTGCCAAAACTGCAGTCATTGTTTTTTCCTTCAATAGAAAAGCCTGTCTGATGTCCTTGTAATAGTCCATTATGAGAGGCGAGCGGCACTTAACACTGAAACGCCTTCGGTTTAAAGTTTGACTACTGGATTTCGGTGGAATGTTTATGCCTTCAGCTTGACCCGATACTTGAATGTTTTGTTTCGCAGCCTGCAAGGTCTATATGATGATCTACAGTATCCAGTGTATACAAAATGTTATTTATTTAATTTATTTCGTCCAGTTATTTATACTTGAATTTTTTTTGTACCATTTACAGAAAGAATTTGTATTCCAAAATAAATTATTGACCTTCAAATGTGTGATATTGTTTATTACTGAACATCTCACTTTGTTAGGTACACCTCCGTGTTTCTACACTCATTATCCGTTTTATCAGTTGCACCATGTAGGTGCACTTTGTAGTTCTACATATACAGGCTGTAGTTCATCTGCTTATCTACATACTTTGTTAGTCCCTCTAACTCTGTGCTTGAATAATCAGGACTAATGGTCCACCAGTGTGGGTTTTTAAAGGTACAGTAACATTTAAAAAAGGGACTGGGGTGGCCTAGCGGGTAAGGTACTGGACTATGGATCAGAAGGTCCAGGGTTCAAATCCCACCTCTGCCAAGCTGCCACTGTTGGGTCCTTGAGCAAGACCCTTAACCCACAATTGCTTGGATTGTAAGAGTGTACCAATTGGAAGTCGCTCTGGATAAGGGCGTCTGCTAAATGCTGTAAATGTAAAGGCTGATGCTGATATTTAGAGAGCAGGTTGCCATATAATGCCGATCTCACTTTATTCCGACTGATAAAACGAATAATAATAAATGAGACCAGTGCACTTGGTAGCAGCATCTTTTTGTTTTTAATCCGTGTCCCAGTGAAGAGCAGCAAGTGGTAATGCCGGAAACAAAGTTCTCATCTTCTCATAAATGGCCAAACCCTCACTCAGTCTTTGTTTTAGTCACTCACTATTTTTGAATATCGGCCTCATGAGCACAGACTGTCTCAAATTGGCATTAACCTGCCTGATTAAACAGTCCACCACTAATCAGGCCCACCACAGATCAGGTACACTTTGGGTGGTGGATCACTCTCAGCACTGCAGTGACACTGACATGGTGTTGGTGTGTTAGATTTTCTGATCCACTCATACCAGCACAAGGAGAACGATCCACCACCCAATTAATACCTGATCTGCAGTGGTTCTGTCTTTTAATTGTAGAACAACAAGATGCATCTTTAGGGTAAGTAGAATGGGTGAATTGGACAATGAGTGTAGGAACAAGGAGTACCGAATAAAGTGATCAGCGAGTATACAACACACAATAAAGCTAAAAGTTTGTGGACATCCAAAACCATGTGTGACTTAAGCACTGATGTCGGACAATAAACCCTGGCTCACAGTTTGCATTCCAGTTCATCTCAGAAGTGTCTAAGGGAGTTAAAATCAGGAATCTGAACAAGTCAGCCATCGAAACTTCAAAGAGCAAACTATTTCTTTCTGGGCTCAGATTTATTTGTTTATTGTATCATATTGCATTAGCATCGATGGCTGTTCATGACAGGAGCAAGGTTACTTCGACACTATTCACTGGGGCAATTTAGAGCGACTAATTAACCTAAATGCGTGTCTTTGGAACGTGGAATAATCCCACACACACACGTGCAGACTCCACATAGGTGGAGTCCAAAGGAACAGAGTTGATGAACTGACTCGCTGGAGGTGCAAACCTGCGACTGAGAGTCATTAGTGCGTTCAATACAATGCATTCTACTCCTACTGTTTGTTTATGTAGTTTCCATGCCTGTTTGCTTCATATTGTGTTAAAGGATCACTAATTGGACTACATGCAATAGGTGTGTCTACATACTATAGTGTGGCACAAACAAGAATATTAGAATATTATGTGAATTTTCACACCGTATAGGCCTTCAATGTACATTGTGTATAAGACATTCAAGTACAGGTTAGTCAGTGACATACACTTTATTAGATATCGGGTTGGACCCCTTTTGCCTTCAGAGCTGCCTGAATTCTTCATGGCATAGTTTCTACAAGGTGCTGGAAACATTCCTCTGAGATGTTGGTCCATACTGACATGACAGCATCACACAGGATCTGCAGACTTGTTGGCTGCAAAACCCTTCCACCACATCCCAAACGTGCTCTATTGGATTGAGATCTGGTGACTGTGGAGGTTAATACAGTGAATTCTCATGTTCAAGAAACCAGTTTGAGATGTTTTGAGCTTTGGGACATGGCACGTAGAAGATGGTACAATAGACATGGTCAGCAACAATACTCAGGTAGGCTGTGGTGTTTAAACGATGCTCAGTTGGTATTAAGGGGTCCAAAGTGTGCCAAGAATATATCCCACACACCATTACACCACCAGCAGCCTGAACCATTGGTAGAAGGCAGGATGGATCCATGCTTTCATGTTGTTCATGCCAAATTCTCATTCATTCTCACTTATCAGTCCAAGCAACATTTTTCCAGTCTTCTTTTTTCCAATTTTGGTGAGACTATGAATTGTAGCCTCAGTTGCCTGTTCTTAGCTGACAGGAGTGGCACATGGTGTGGTTGTGGTCTTCTGCCAGTAGCCCATCTGCTTCAAATGTTGTGTGTACAGAGATGCTCTTCTGCATACCTCGGTTGTAACGAGTGGATATTTGAGTTACTGTGGCCTATCTATCTGCTCAATCCACTCTGGCCATTCTGCTCTGTCCTCTGGCATCAACAAGACATTTTCACCCAGAGGTCTGCTCTCACTGGGTATTTTCTCTTTTTTGGATCATTCTCTGCAAACCCTAGACATGGCCATGCGTGAAAATCCCAGAAGATCAGCAGTTAGCCATATTCAAACTCACAATCATCTTCAAAACATCAGCAAGTCATGCTGACCATGTCTACATGCCTAAATTCATCGAGTTTCTGCCAGTGAATACATTTCCAGACGAATCATCAGTGACTTTGTTAAGGTTCAGGACTTAACGGACTTCTTAAGCATTAACGCAAGTCGGGTCTAGATGCTAGAGATTCCAGAGCAAAAATAATCTTTGACTCAAAGCAATTATATCAAGGAAAATATCCAAATATTTTCTGCTCGCAATTCCCACCTTATGAAATGGCATTAAGAAACCGAAGCTAAATGAAACCGTTCAAGTCGAGACACGATCTGGAAGACCAAGAAAACGACCTGTGAGCAGCACTGCCTGCACAAACATGATCTGCATGGAAGAGTCATCAGGAGAAAATTTAACCACAATCTCATGTCAAAATAAACTTCAACATTATGCACAGAACACTTAGATAAGACGGGACTATTCTGGAAAATGCTGTGGTCGGATTAAACAAATATTAAAGTGTCTGGCTGCAGTTATCGATGATATGTTTGGAGACAACATGGGAAAAATATTTACAGTAAACTACATGTTGCCAGGGTGGCACAGTGAGTAGTGCTGTTGCCTCACAGCTCCACAGACCTGGGTCGAATCCCAGCCCGGGTGCTGCCTATATGGAGTTTACATATTCCCCCAATGTTTGTGTAGGTTTACTCTGGATACTCAGAATTCCTCCCACAATCCAAAGACGTGTTAGATCAGTGCCATCTCTAAAGTGTCTCCGTGTGTATGGGTGCCTTTTCATCAACTGGCGCCCTGTTCAGGGTTTGCTCCTGCCTTGACCCTGAGTTGGATTAAGTGAGGACAGAAAATGAATGAATGGATGATTGAACACTTTGCCACAAAAGCATGAGTCTACTTCTATTAATTATTTGAGGTTATATAGCAGCCAGTACAATACACTGCAGTGTCACAATAACAAGTTGAAGAACTGACTTGTTGAAAATGGAAACATATGCTTGAGAGTCAGTAGTGTGTTCAGTAGAACGCATTCTACTGCTACTGTTTGTTATGTAGCTTCCATGCCTGTATGCATCATATGATGTTAAAAGCTCACTAATTAGACAGGGTGTCTACATACTTTTTGTAGCACAAACTAGAATATTAGAATTAGTAAAATTTCACATCATACAGGCCTTTTTAATGAAAACCACTGCATTGAATCAGACATCAATTAAAAATAGGACCATTTTCATTAAAGGTCTCAGACTTTTGGTCTCCACTGTAGGTACTATATTCCACATCTAGATGTTCTTCCCATACTTGCAGTCAGACCCCAGCAACTGACTCCTAATGGTTTTCTCATATTGCTGCGATCTCTTCAGTGGCTCCCAGTAGATTTTAAATCCTGATCCTTGCCTGATGCTACAATGCCAAAAATGGACCAGCCCCTTCTTATTGAAAGCCTCTAATTGAATCCTATTCTGTTCCTTGTTCCCTTCGAGACACTAGCTTGGGTGGTGTGAGCTTGACTGGACCCATCACTGGACCCAAGACTCTTCTCTATAGTGGGACTCAGGTGGTGGAATGAACCTCCACTGGATGTCCACAAATGGCCACTAAAGACATGCTTCTTCACTCTGCACTGAAAGACTGAAAATGCTGTTTTAGGCAACTGTTTATTTGTCAGGGACGATTCTAGGATCAGAGCTTTATGTTTAACTCACCCAATGAGACTAGCATTACATTTTAACACCAATTTGGACTATCATTCCCTCTTGTGAAGGAAGAACATCTGACTTTTTTAGCTAGGGGAAACTGTGACTGGAAAGACACCAACACATCTGAGAAAATCCATTAATGCTGAGCCTGTGAGCCACAAAGCCATTGGATCTTACCATTTGCAAGACAAGTATTCTGTTTAAGTCATATACTTTCTATGGTTTTAACACTTCTCAGCTTTTCAGGGACAAACGTCCTTTAAAAAACAACAAAAATGACTATTTTTAGGGTTGCTGAGACTCAATTTAGGGGTGCTTGAGCAACCCTACAAAGGGACTAGATATGTTATTTGTACTGCTAAATGTTCTAAATGTATAATTTTTCCATTTAATGTTTTTTTTTTTTTTTTTTGGCAATTTCATCTGTCAAGCTATAACTGATGTAATAACTTTGTCAGTTAAGCTTGTTTTTGTTTGTATTGTGTCTCATTGTGTAACATACAGTTTAACAAATACCCTTTAATTAAAACTAATTTTGTGCATTTTGTTATTTTGTATCCTGATCTTATTTCAGTTGTATTAAAGAAGGACAAGATTTGAGCTGCTTTACATATTGATAGTAGTTAACACCATGCAAATTACATGTTTGCTCCTGGGTAAAAATAATGGGAAACTTTTAATGGTCTCAACAGCAAATATTTGGTCAGAAAATGAACAAGAACTGAACAAACAGATAAAGTAACTTAGTATAAGATTAGTATAAGCCTTTCCCTTTGATTACATTTAATGTTTAAGTCTTGTGGGTAAACATACAGAAAGATTTATGCAGAAAGAAGAGGCAATGTTGTTCTTTTCGATGGTAATGGCGTCACACAGTTGATGAGCAGCTGAATGTTTCCCCAGTTAGTTTGTTTTTAATGTGAGACCAAATTATCTGACCAGACCAAAACATTAGTCTGATTTTAGGTTTGGCCCATTATTTTGGCCCGGTGCTCAAGCACTGCTTACAGTGGTGCTTGAAAGTTTGTTAACCCTTTAGAATTTTCTCTATTTCTGCATAAATATGACTTAAAACATCATCAGATTTTCACACAAGTTCTAAAAGTAGATAAAGAGAACCCAGTTAAACAAAAGAGACAAAAATATTATACTTAGTCATTTATTTATTAAGGAAAATGATCCAATATTACATATCAGAGAGGTAAAAGTATGTGAATAAGCAATAACTGCAACTAAACGTTTCATTTCATCATTGTTGCATCAATGATGGCAAGCCGTCCTGGCCCAGATGCAGCAAAACAGGCCCAAACCATGATACTACCACCACCATGTTTCACAGATGGGATAAGGTTCTTATGATGGAATGCAGTGTTTTCCTTTCTCCAAACATAACGCTTTTCTTTTAAACCAAAAAGTTCTATTTTGGTCTCATCCGTCCACAAAACATTCTTCCAATAGCCTTCTGGTTTTCCATGTGATCTTTAGCAAACTGCAGATGAGCAGCAATGTTCTTTTTGAAGAGCAGTGGCTTTCTCCTTGCAACCCTGCCATGCACACCATCGTTGTTCAGTGTTCTTCCGATGGTGGACTCATGAACATTAACATTAGCCAATGTGAGAGAGGCCTTCAGGTGCTTAGAAGTTACCCTGGGGTCCTTTGCGACCTCGCCAACTATTACACACTCTTGGAGTGATCTTTTTTGGTCGACCACTCCTGGGGAGGGTAAGAATGGTCTTAAATTTTTTCCATTTGTACACAATCTGTCTGACTGTGGATTGGTGGAGTCCAAACTCTTTACAGATGGTTTTATAACCTTTTCCAGCCTGATGAGCATCAACAATTATTTTCCTCAGAAGGTCCTCAGATATCTCCTTTGTTCGTGCCATGATACACTTCCCCAAACATGTGCTGTGAAGGGCAGGCTTTGATAGATCCCTGTTCTTAAAATGAAACAGGGTGCCCACTCACACCTGATTGTCATCCCATTGATTGAAAACACCTGACTAATTTCACCTTCAAATTAACTGCTAATCCTAGAGGTTCACATACTTTTGCCACTCACTATTATGTAATATTGGATCATTTTCCTCAATAAATACATGACCAAGTATAATATTTTAGTCTCTTTTGTTTAACTGGGTTCTCTTTATCTACTCTTAGGACTTGTGTGAAAATGATGATGTTTTAGGTCATATTTATGCAGAAATCTAGAACATTCTAAAGGGTTCAGTAACTTTCAAGCACCACTGTATACAGAGTGACTTACAGAAGCGCTTTGAAGGACTTCTTCGTAGCAGACATTACAAATACCGACAGTACATTAGAACGCTATGCTGAAAATGCGTTTCAAGTCGGCGTGTGCACCTGCACCGGTTGCGTCTCGCTCTCCAGATGCCTGTTCGCGTCACGTGTGCTTGTGAAACTCTGCCTGTCTTTGTTCTTCTTAAAGGGCTGAAAGTGCTGACGAGAATTGGCTGAGGAAAAATAAAAACAGGATGCTTTTTAAACATTCCTGCCACATTCCTGCAAAACAGCGGTTAACGGGAGGAAAGGGAACACATTGGAAAAATACGCCAGGTCGCCGCTGGTTGGAGGGAAGTGATATGCGGAGAATGGAAACTGATTAAGGCCTGCTTAATCACAGAGGCTGTCAAAACACTGTTTGCTTTGCTAGATTCTCGGTTATTTTGTTCCCCGCACAGATTCCTGAATTTAACAAATTTGTGCCAGACGTTTAAATATGTGCAGTCATGCCTGCTGGTTAAAGCTGCTGTGTCGTATAAATACCGCGTGAGTCAGAGGTAAGGTTGTGTGTGTACTTTCTCGCACTCTTTGCGAGGATCAAACTGCCCAAGGATAAAACGATAATGCTCAGCTGTGAAGACACAGTGTGAAAGTATTTGAAGACCTCACAAGAGCATTACGATTTCGAAGTTTGCTGCTCATTAAGGTAGGCTACAATATATAGACAAACGTTTGTGGACACCCAAAAATGATCCAAATCATGGTTAATAGTATGGAGTTTGCCCCAGCTTTGCTGCCACACCAGCCTTTGTTCTTCTAAAAGAGCTTTTGGAACATGACTGTGAGGTTGGCTTCTGACACTTCTGATGGAGTTGAGGTCAAGGTTCTGTACAAGCCAGTCAAGTTCTCAATCAAAGCTGGTGAACTACAAAGTCAATGGACTTTGTCTAAGGACAGCAGGGCAGAACGTTGATAAACTGACTTGTTGCGAGCATAAAACTATAAGTGAATGCACTTAATGATCTGATCATCAATAATCTGATCTAGGAGTTTACATGCACTTGCGTAATCAGACAATGGGAAACCTCCAGATTTACATGACTCAGGTAGTAATCGGATTTTTACTTTGCAACCACCCAATAATCTCACAGAAAGATGTGATGTAAACTTCATTTTCTAACATTAAATAACCAAATTCTTCAATTTCTTGAGCATATATTGCATTTCAGAGTCTCCACAACGTCTAATGGGTGTTTAGCATTCATTTCAGGGTTGCCAGATCCCACAAGAGATTCCCCTACCTGGTCTATGTAAATAAGCCCAAATGGAGCGAAATCTCTAAGAATAAGCAGACCTGGTAGCCATGTTTTTTTTCGCCAGCCACTCTGCACAGACTGCCAGATCCGATTGAAATCGGGTAACTGGTATACATGCTATGAGTAATCCGATTACTGGAGTAAAATCCAGCTCTGTTTATCGGATTTCTTAATCTGATTTCTAGATGGGAGTATGATGTTTACATAACCACTTAAATAATCAGATAACTGCAGAAATCCCACTATGATCGGATTAATAAACATTCCATGTAAACACCCCATTCAACTGCCACTGTTTATCTATGAAGAATCCAGAAATGCAGGCATAGTGTAATGGAAGGGCACTGACTCAAAAGGGACCCAACCTCCTTGGGCAAGTCTTAATGGCATTGCGTGCAATAACATTCTAAGTTTGTACTTCAGTTTAAATAAAGCCTGTTGATGTTTTAACATAGCAAAGTTCCCGTGAACAAAAAAAAAACAGATTGTTGTGTTTGGCGGGGAGAAACGTTCTGACCTCAACCCTATTCAACAACTTGTCTTGTCACCCACCATCAGTGCCCAACCTCAGAATTGTTTTATGGTTGTTTTTGGTCTTCTCTCTTTTCTCTTTGCCCAGTCTCGCAACACCCTCTTGCTGCGAGAGACTAACTGAAAGTTCCACTGAGAGTGCCGAACAATGGGTTCTGCAACGGTGGGCTAGCAAATTACACGCTCGCACCATCCAAGCGCTTCTCGCTAATGGGTATGTGGTTCATTATATGCACTTTCCCACAGTCCCAAAACTTTGTAGAGCGAACGTTGTTATAGCAACAATGGCAGCAATAACTTTGTATAAACGCCCACAGCGTGTATTTGATGTTTGGGTACAGGGTGTCCCTAAAATTTTGGCCATGTAGTACTGCAACAGAAAGGGCACGTTTGTAAGAAGAGGTCACATTTATTGTTGCGTTTGGCTCCAGTTTACTCCAGTTTGCACCAGTCTTAGAAAGTCAGTAAGCAGATTACAGTAGGAAACCCTGTCTGCACATTCCTTTGCTTCCTGGTTTTGTTTGTTGGGATTGCAAGAGGAATGCCATGTGTGTGTGTGTGTGTGTGTGTGTGTGTGTGTGTGCGCGCGTCTGGGTCTTTTGCTTGAGGCCAAACAAGGTAAGAGATCCCTTATCATAGGTCATGTCTGCATGGAAAACACAATGTCTCTACAGTCTACGCCTGTTTGTCAGAGTTTGACTTGACTTTGAGCAAGTTTAGGGTTCAATTCCTGTGCTGTGCTTGCAACCAGTATAGATACAGTACTGTCCAAAAGTCTTAGGCCACCATTAGATTAGATATTCCATTATTTCAGCAATGGTATAATGACCACATCTAATTATTTCTAAGTCTGTTTATTAGAATACAGCCAGAAACTACAGGAAGTTTGTAGGCATTATTAAAAAACAAAGAAAAATCAGAAAAACAGCGTCTATAGGCACCCATTCACAAAGAACACTAATCTTTAAACACTAAACTTTATATGTATGACGGTAATGATGATATATGTAAGTGCTTACAATATTAGAGCGAAGTGCTAACTTTACTGGGGAAAACTACAATTGAAAGGAGGCTCTAGTACCCTGTTGGGCTGCCTCTAGCCTGGATAGAAGACTACAGGTTCTGTTATGTATCCTGTGGCACATCTAGAGCATCCGTACTCATAGGTTGCCGAAGCTGATATCCCAGCTGGTCCCATAAATGCTCGATTGGCACAAAGCACAGAAATTCACTGATGTTACCTTGCTAGTTTTATTGAGGCAGGGGAGGGAGCTACACTTCATAACGCAAACATCTCACCTACTTAAAACACAATAAAACACATACTTTAGACACAATAAAGGGGGCATAAAAAACCCCACTATAAAGTAATGAAAATAAGCACGTCAGACCTGCAATGCATGCTCCCAAGAACACCACACCACCGCTGGCAACTGGCAACTCTCCATGCCCATTTTCTCGGCTATTCATTATCATGGATATTTAAGCATCACTATCACACACACTGTGTGTGAAATTTTATTGTAGTCCACATTGTGTGTGTTTACATGCACCTACTAATCCGATCATAATCGTTTGTGATTATTCAAGCGGCCATGTAAACAGCAAATTAAGAAATTCGATAATTAGGGCTGGATTTGATCTCAGTAATCTGATCTCACAGGGCATGTATTCCCATATTCCACCTTCAATCATTATTCTCTGTCTGCGCATTAAGCTGTGGAATCAAACACGGTTGCCAGGTCCTTTTATTCTAAGAAACTTTGGGTCTTTTGGGATTTTTCCATAGATCTGGTTGCTTATTTCTAAGGTCTGGCAACATTGGAATGCAACACCTGCAAAATGGCTACCAAACAATTTTGGGCAAACTCTGAAATGCAGTATACGCTCGAGGTAAGTAAGAATTTTATCATTTAATTATTAAAGTTTGAAGTTTACAGTGGAACCTCAGAATTCTAACTTAATTGGTTTCAGAAGGCCGTTCAAATACCGATTTGTTTGGAAGTCGGAATCCAATTACTTTCAGACGCATGTTGACGCTGGGTCATACTCAGACAAATTTTAAGTCAAGTCAAGTCAGATTTATTTATATAGCGCTTTTTACAATGGAGCATTGTCTCAAAGCAACTTTACAAGTTTAGATTATCTCCTAATAACTACGTCCAATCCCAAATTGAGCAAGCCTAGGGCGACAGTGGCAAGGAAAAAACTCCCTAAGTGTTATAGGAAGAAACCTTGGGAGGACCAAGACTCAAAAAGGGACCCAACCTCCTTTGGGCGGCATAGATGATAAATCTAAGAATGAACTAAAGTCATGGAGTCAAAGTTTGAATAAAATGTGAAGTTATGCACATCGACATTAAGTGGCCCGGGGATGATGGGGCTGGGAGCTGATGACGGAAGCAGCTTGAGTGGAGCTACAGCAGATGAACATCATGTGTGGGGCGGAACTGCCGGACACAGCTCGGAGAGAAAACAGAAAATGGAATTAGTTATTGATTAAGAGCACATTGTCTGATAACAATCACTGATGCCAAGTGTAGCATGAGACCCCGGCAGCATTAGCTATAGCAGCATAGCTAGAAAGAGGAGAACTGGTAGGAAACACAGCCAAGACGGATCACATGAGACATTGGCAACCCCACAGGAGGCAGAAGACAGCAACACAACGTCTCTGATCACCATAAGACTCTTTGACTATGAACCCCCAGCTCTGCCCTTATTCTGAGGCAAGGATGCACGAGTCAAGATCATGAGGACCGAAGCCCAGTTCAGCCAGACCGCCCACCCGACACTCCCGGCTAACGGACAAGGCAGGCAGGCCAGACATGACTCCAGACTCCGGCCCCAGTGACCCAAGCCATGCATCAACATTTTATTGATGTTTGAAGTCGGAATTTGAATTTAGGAGCGGAAAAATTTTGAATGGACCGTTCATGCCCAAAGTGGCCACGTAAAAAAGCATTCAAATACCGAGGTTCCTCTGTACGTCATTCCTTCTGTGAGATCATTGGCTGGTTGCACAGTAGAAACCAGATTATTGTAAACCTGGGGCTTTCCCATTATCTGATTACTAAGTGCATGTAAACTCGTTGATTAGATTGCTGACAAAATCTGATTTCCTGCAGTTATTGGTTGATTAAGTGCATGTAAACGCACTGTTACTGAGTGTTTATCCTGTGTTATGGTTTGTGCCTTTTTGTGTATTACCTGTGCTCTGTTTATGGATTGTTTTTTGCCTAGCAATTTAGATTCTCTCTCTGGTTTGGAACCCTAGACTCTGTGCTCTGTCCCTTTGTGCTCTCTGCATTTGCCTCCCATTTCCTGCCAGTTATAACACACAGACAGAGTGGCAAAACACATGGAGACATGGTTTGCCAACTTTGACGGAGAACTCGGTTGGTTTGCACAGAGCCCTGACCCTAACTTCATCACCATGGTGAAGACCAACCATTGATATATGACTTACAATCCCATATCAGTGCCCAACCCTACAGTCATGTTCCAAAATCTAGTATAAAGTCTCTCAGAAGTGTGAAATTATCTTGTCACAGCAAATGGTGGACAAACTCCAAACTAATATTAATAATAGAAGTCATTTTGTTTTACCATATTTATAGTGTATTCATCTTAACCAGGTGTTTTAGAATAATGTCCACTTTGCCCACTTAGACCCACTTTACTCGGGCACGTGCCAGAGGAAAAAGTTGCTGTGCCCCACTGAAATCATTGCGGAACAAAGTCAATGTTATCCTGGATTGCTGAGCAGAACTATAGAACTACAGGGCACCGCAGGCACTACAGTTCCCATAATGCCCCAGGATCTTTCAAAAAGCTTGAGGCAGTGTTTCACAAATATTTAAAAGAAATCAGCCATGCTTCAGGGTAAGGTAACGATAGCTCATAGCTACAAGTTTTGGTAAACCTCTTATAACTGTATAACCTACCAAAAGTATTAGACCACTAAAGCAAAGGCATCAGTTACGTTGGCATAAACGAACTGAATGCAATTAAGGAAACATTATTTACTGTTCATTTGCTCTTTATTCCTCATCCATGACAGAGTAACGCCCATTTTAGTGTTAAATCACTTCTAATTAGTGTTTAACATGCTTATTTTTTATGCACAGTTGTGCCCCTAGGCTGATTAGTAAGCAGATGGGTACAGCTGTGCACCTCGAAATTCTGCCCCAGTATGACAAGTAGTTGAAAGGAAAATATTCTGTATCCCACGTGAGTTGCATTTACAGAACTGAGGAGTGCTTAAACAAGGTGTGTCACTGCTAGAGACGTATAATGATGACAGCTTGAGATCTTACCGCACAAGTATGTCTTTAAAACTGATTGTCACATAAACAAAGTCTTTATCCTCTAGAAGACAGTTCTTCGTATTGTTCTGTAAACAGTCCGTATGTTTTAACTTATTTGGATCTTGTCTTAATTTCTCATTCAAACCAGGACGAGATGGCGATCTCTAGTCATGTCTGCACATATCTCAGACAGAAGAAACTGTATCTGGTAGAGATGAGAAGCGTGCCTGAATGCAGACTGGCACGTCTGCCCTCAATCACAGCATGAAGCCTAAAGAATACGACTAGCCCTAAATTTGGCCAAACAAGCTGTAACCAGGCATACGCCTGAAGTGGGAGCCAAAACATACAAGCTGTCAAAAAGTGTCAACACTGCGCACAATGCTGAACCTGGGAGTGCATTCCAAGTTGTGGTTCTCAGTGATGACTTTGGCTTATAAGCTTTTATGAAGTGAATGGCCTGGGAGTTTTTGGAATTAATTACGTGCAGTGCGGTGCTCGAACGTGAACGATGGGTGTGTGAGACGATATTTGTAACCCACTTGGAATTCTGTTCGCATTCCCTGTCACGGAAGGCCACAGAGAGGGTGCGCTATATGCAACCTGCTGTGGTTATAAATAAAATGATGAAGCATGAGTGACGGGAGACACCTGATAATTAAAAAAAATTCAATTTTAATAGAAACATTGCTTTGCTCAGACAGAGCACATCACTTTCTTAGTCACTGTGTATTTGCTGAGTCTGCATTACATAAACACTCCATGCACATATTATAGTTAAGGTACTGAACTATGGACCAAAAGCTCCAGGGTTCAAATCCCACCTCTGCCAAGCTGCCACTGTTGGGTCCTTGAGCAAGACCCTTAACCCACAATTGCTTGGATTGTAAGACTGTATCAATTGCAAGTCGCTCTGGATAAGGGCGTCTGCTAAATGCTGTAATTATAAATGTAAATGTTATATGAGGAGATGCTTTATGTCTCGGAGATATAGGGTTTTCTGGACTGAGATGCTTGTAGAAGAAAGGAAGCACAGGCATGCACATTAGGTCAGCGTCAGAAACTATGACTAATGGATTACATGAGTGAAGGAAAATTTCGACAACGGCTTTCCACAACCTCTCTTTCACTCTGTAATTAAAATTGTAGATACATTAGATACAACATGGCGAGGGTCCATGATAAAGCACAACCACAATGAAGAGTTGTGCCATAACTGTGCAGAAGAGACGAAAAGATGTTTAAGGTTATGTGATTTGAGCAAATATCAAATTATGAACGCATCAACCATTAGACCAGTATTGGATGGTGAAATATGGGAAATAAATGGGAAGGTGGCATTGTTGTAAGGTTTTCTGTAAGACATTTAGAGACAGTTAACCCTTGTGTGATCTTAACATTCTGTTTACTCCCCTTGTCCTACGAGTCAAAAATGACCCGCACTACCAATACAAGAAGACGATCACCAGTGAACATCATTACACTGTCATAACAGTTTTCTTTTACATAGTAGAGGTTTATTGCTATTATGTAAATCTGAAGTAATTACTTCTGAATTAATTATATTGAAAGGGAAACAACAGTCAACAATCTGGAACTTTTTAGTCAACAGTTTATTCTTTTGTATTTTTTAGGAACTGAATTATAAAAATACTTCTCTCATAACACTAACAAAACAACAAAATGTTGCTTGATTTTGTGAACAATTTTCAATTTCAACTCTATTTAGCACATGTAGGACAGTATGTGCGAACGTGAGAATGGGCTTTGCAGATGTATTTCTCACATGTGCAGCACACAGCTTTTGTCTTCTTCCAGTCCTTCTTCCAGGGACAGAACTGGCACCTTTTTCTTTTGACTGACCCAGCTGCAGCCTCAGGTGGATAAGATACAACTCCCTGAACAGCTTCCACAATGGCTGCAGAGGCTTCTGTGCAGGGCAGGCGCTCCCTTCTCTCAATGCACGGAGTGACAAGAGCCTTTCCCAACTGCTCAAGGAACAGCCTTCTCTTGTTTTTCTTCCCTGACATCCAGGTTGGGTTGATCTCCTGCCATGTCACAAAGGCATTATATGAGGACACATCAATGATGTTATGGAAGATGACCAGGGACCAGCGTGCAGTCATCCTTCTGCAGCTGTACGTTCCAATAACCTTGTCGAGGTTGTCCACGCCTCCTTTATTGCAGTCATAGTCGAGGATGACGGCTGGCTTCCTGTCCTCACGACCACTGATTTCAGCCGTCTTGTGCAGTATGCTCAGCAGGGCCACGTTCTTGTTCCTTTTCAGGAGCTGCTGGCCGAGTTCATAGGAGGTGAAAAAATTGTCACATGTGACATTGTGACTCAGTCAAACTGTGAATTCACGCACAACCCGCATCCCCTGGTTCTTCTCTGGTGCTTCACTCAGCAGTTTTCCTGTGTACACTTGCATATTCCATGCATAGCTGGATTTTGCATCACAGGCCACCCATATTTCGATGCCATATTTTGCTGGCTTGCTTGACATATACTGCCGGAAAGGACAGCGACCTTGATAAAAAATAAAAAAAAAAAAGATTACAATCACTGAGTGCGAGTGTCACAGAAAACTGCATGAATCAAGGATGTTGCATCACAATAAAATAAAAAAAATATTTCAGTTAAGTAACATTGCATATATGAAAATAAAAGATTATCTTTGAGTGGAACCAACTGCTGATCTACTGTGACTTCAGGCCCAGGGTTGTAGAGGTATGGCAGACGCTCAACCCACTTGTCCCAGACCTCTCTGATGGCTGCCAGTTTGTCCGTCACACGCCTTGCTGGTCTTGACTCATGGTTGTCAAATCTCAGCATTCTTGAGAAAGTGTGAAAGATTTTCAGTGGCATTGTGGCACGAAAAATTGCCCTTCCACTCTCTGCATCCCAGAGACTATATGTAGCCTCGCCACGGGACCTATATACACTTGCTAATATCAGAAGCCCTATGTAGCCACGCAGGTCAATCTCTTCCATACTTTTCCAGTTTTCTCCATATTTCTGGAAACCCTCCAAATTTGTATTCTCCAGGATGATTTTTTCAATGGCTGGTGTGATAAACAGGAGAAAGGTGGATGAAATGTCCTGGACATGTGCAGCCGAATACCTTGTTGGCCCTGGAGTCATCCTTATGATGTTTGATGCTGCTGTTCTTCCCTGGTTGCTGTCTGACTTTGATGAGGACCATGCAATTTTGCCGTTCTTTGACATAAAGTCTCTCTGTCAGCTTGAGGGATTTCCTCTTCTTCTTCTCCATCTGAAGATACATCATCCTCTGGGTTGTATTCCTCCCCATCTTCCTCTTCAGATACATCTTCATCCTCTTGTTCCTCCAGAGCTCCTGAAAATATCTCATCCAGGACCTGTTGGGCACTGAAACGTCTATTCATGGCTTCAGCAAGGAACCAACTAGGGGTACTTTGATGCAGGGTCCCTTTATATCCTCTATATTGAATTTGTTTTTATTATGTCTGAGATTGTTTTTTGTTTTGTTTGGGAGCTTTTGTGATGTGAGGGGTTAGCTGCAGATCAAGAGTGCAGGTGCAGGTCAAATGCAAGTTCAATTCATATATCAATCCAGTTTCTTTGATGGGTGTGTGTGTATTAGAGAGAGCTTGTGCACCTTTGAACATTTTTTCTGGTGTTTAAATGCTTTTATAATTCATGGGTCAAAAATGACCCATAAGACAATCGTTGTACTCTAGTGGTGTACAGCTCACATGGAAACATTAACAAAAACCAAAGTATCACTTTTTCTAATGATGGGGTCCCTTTAGGAAAAGTCATAAAATTTCAAGTTGGAAAAAGATAGTTTAAGGTATTTTTTCTACAGATAAACATGGTAGTGGGTCACTTTTAACACAAGGGTTAAGCAGAAATGCAAACAAAGATATTTCCGATAAGCTCCTCAGCTTCAGTACCAGATAAAACAAGTTCTTGAAATGGTCACCAATTCACATTCTGATGTAGAGATTACATGCTGATCATATTTTAGTTCACGGGGGATTTTCCGTGCTTTGCATAGAAACTGTAAATGACCTTAAGAGACATTTACTGATAACAAAATGAAAATAAGTTCTTTACCAGAATAGGGACATTTCCTTACCTAGTAGTGCATAATTATTTTAAGCTTGAATGCTCTTCTAAAGAACACATCTACCACTAGATAAACAAGCAGGATAACTACTAGGCTCACATCTCTTTGTTCTATAAATCGACCAAGCCCTCATAATGATGAAACAAACATTCTTTGAGGTGTAAACATGACGTGTTAAATCATCAGACCTGTGAGAACAAACTTGAACAGATGTGTAACGATGCACGTACTGTATATATAATACACAAATATTACATAAGTCCAATAATGGTGACGATGCTTCTATTTAACGAATTATAAAATCAGGAATTTGATTTCACTATATTCCACCTGATGACCTTGTGATGTCACTGAATGCTTGGATTTCCCTCTTCAAGTGCCCTCATAAATGGTCGGGTGATGGTACAGGAAAGTTCTTGATATATAAATTCTAATTTAATATTAAGACTGAATTATCATGAAGCTTAGGAAATGTTAAAAAACAAAAATATTAGGAAAATAGATTTGTAGATGGTATTGACTTTGCTTACATGTTCACAATTCCATGACATTTTAGAAGAGATATTAGTACTATTTAACCTGCAAAAAACTGACAGAGTATAAAAGTCCTTTATCCTCATCTTACTGAATAATGAACAACAACCAAGCAGTCCTGTACTCCTGTAGTAGTAGAAGAACTTATCAAAAAAGGAAACTTGTGTCAAATGAACGATGTCAACAAACCTGTTTGACCTAAAAATGTGTTATCTTCAGTTTTGGGCTATCCTGATGATGTCATTGAGATCATTATGGTGGTAATACGCCCAGTATCTAGCAGTGATAGTTACAGTTTGTATTATCATATACCGTGTCTCATGTATTGGTCCTTGAAGATGTTTATGATAAGGTTCTTGATGCATGCTCAATGCTCCAGGTAAGAAAATCCCAGAAGTTGAATCTGTTCATCTGGACATAGATTTTGTTGGAGAAACAAAACAAACATCTAAGTGACTTCTTCAGTCTCAGCAGGTGAAAAACTTCCCCAATCTTATATACAGCACCTTTGCATAACGACTGGTACCAGCACCATTACATAACAGTGGGACCGGTGATCAGTTTAATATGCAGATTGACATAGTCATTAACGACAATGGCCACGTGTGCCATTCACACAGGATTGGGGAAGGGCTGCGATGGCTCCATTGTAAGATGGTGAGAGGTGTACTCTGAGGCCCCCTCCTTGGTTCAGGGATGGACGTTCCCTTTTTACAAAAATGGCTTCTTTTACTCCGCGTTCAAACCATCGTTCCTCCCTATCAAGGATCTGCACGTCTTCATTCTTGAAAGAGTGGCCACTGGCCTGTAGGTGGTTGTAAACCGCAGAGTCCTGACCTGATGAGGTAGCTCTTCTATGTTGTGCCATCCGTTTCGCCAGTGGCTGTTTGGTTTCCCCGATGTACAATTCCTGGCAATCCTCCTGGCACTTAACAGCGTACACTACATTACTCTGTTTGTGCTGGGGGACCCGATCCTTGGGGTGGACCAGTTTCTGGCGTAGCGTGTTTTGGGGTTTGAAAGCCACTGAGATGCGGTGTTTGGCAAATATGCGTCTCAATTGTTCCGATGTTCCTGCCACATATGGAATCACCACTGGTTTACGCTTAGACTGCGGTTGTTGTTCTCCTCTCGTCGATCTGCTGGAGCACTGTTTGGGCGTCTTACCAGCTTTGACAAAGGCCCAGTTCGGATAACCACATTTGCCCAGGGCCTGCTAAATGTGAGATTTCTCTCCATCCTTGGCCGCTGTGTCAGTGGGGACGCTGTCTGCTCGGTGGTACAGTGTCCTGATGACTCCTAGGTTGTGCTCCAGTGGATGATGAGAGTCAAACCTTAAGTACTGATCCGTATGTGTTGGCTTACGGTAAACATCGACTTGGCTATGTCAATCTGCATATTAAACTGATCACCGGTCCCATTGTTATGCAATGGTGCTGGTACCAGTCGTTATGCAAAGGTGCTGTATATAAGATTGGGGAAGTTTTCCAACTGCTGAGACTGAAGAAGTCACTTAGATGAGTGACGAAACGTTTTTCCAACAAAATCTATGTCCAGATGAACAGATTCAACTTCTTGGGTTTATGATAAGGTTCTTGTCTGGAACCATCAAAACCCAAATACTATGGATGCTTGCTTTACTGATTGCCTGGTGCTTTACTGAAAGCAGTAGATGTTGGTGCCACAAAGCTCAAGTCAATGCCAAAGTCAAATTTATTTGACTACCACTTTTTTTTTTAATAATAAAGCTTTAGGCACACAGCCCTAATTGAAGGAGCCTAGGGCAATAGTGGCCAGGAAAAAGTCTCTAACTGTGATGAGGAAGAATCCTTGGAAGGAACAAGACTCAAGATCCAAACACCTTGGGTAACCTAGATTTTATATGCAAGAATTATATTTAATTACCTAAATAATACATTAAATAATAATAATAATAATAATAATAATTTTTTTTGGTGCTCTGATTCAAAAAACATACAAAAAAAAAACAGGAAGAAGATTCACACCCTCAGGTGTGTTAGTTTATACAGTGTTTTAGCAGAGGAGCTCAGATAGACTTTTAAGCTTTAGAGTGCAGGAAAGACCAAATAGTTATATTCAATACATCAGTTTAGGATGACACTCAATAAAAATGGCAACCCTCATTTGACACATTCTAGGGTCTTCGGGCACACATACAGGAAGTCAAAAAAACAGCTTCTATAAGCTACAGTGGCAAGTATTTAGTCTGACCTCCCCTTACACTTGACCCTTCTAGAGTCCGAAGAAGCTTGATCAGAAATAGTCTTTTTGGAAGGGAAGCAGCGAAAAAAAACAACACTTTTTTGGGGAGGTCACACTAAATATTGACTTTTAATGCAGAAGCCATTTTGCTGTAAAAAGTGTGGGTTTTTAAAAATATTGTGTACATGTTTCCTGTATGTGTTTGTATCTTAATAAAGAAACCGAGATATAGCAAAATCTAATGATAAATCTAATCTAAAAATAACAAACCTAATGGTGGCTTAAGATATTGATTAGTACTGTAAACTAGCAAACTTTTCAAAAAAATACTCGAGTGCTACTACATGGGTGAGCTGTGATCCGCTACTCCCTATGCCACAACATTGTAACTCTGTAACATTCTCCAGACTTTCAGATCTTCTAAATTTGGAGCTGTTTTCCGCTGTTCAGACCAGAATGCCCTCGTCACAAACAACGCGTTATCATTTTCCATGATGTGACAGATGGCGGAGGATGCAAGCACCTCTCCCAGTGGGAGAGGACACATTGTAAGGATAAGAATGCAATTCGGTCACTATTGCATAAACCAGTGGGCGAAGATGACATTGTACAAATCTATAGAGAGACAAAATAAGAGGTGAGGTTTTGTTGAGTCATGAGGTCATGCACTGTTGAGGCAACATGACTTGTTCGAACTTTGCCTGCACCTTAGTATCAGAGCTCAGAACCCATAGGAAAGCTCTTAAAGGGTATCACGTTTCCATTCTTGTATGATAGGGCCATAAATCGGTGTGTCTTTTGGTACATGATGTCACAAACCTGAGAGAAAAGTGAAATGTTGCAATTCCATTGTGGTCCTGTATAGCATTTTATAATCATACATTTGACATAACACGGTTGGTTCCTGGAATTATATGAGTCACTGTGAAACCATCTCATTAGGCATGATTAGATTGCCTCAGAGCTTAATGTGGCTTAATTACACTGGAATTCGTGCCGTTGTGAGGCCGTGAGCCAGCTGCTTGTCATCTCGTTTGAGCAGGGGGATCCCAGCCTGGTATGAACATACAGTATGTGTGTGTCATGCCTTCAGCTGGTGCAAAGCCTTATTCACCTGTCTGTTAGTTCGTTGAGGGCATGTGACAACGGCTTACGTCTGTCACACAGTTAATTCTGTCTGTTCTGTGGGAATGTGCACAGGGTAACAACCTTACCAAAGGGTTCGCTGAACCATTATGAACCAATGCAAGTCCGTTTCAGACCTCACTGAGGTGCCAACTGGAGTGTTTTTGACATCAGACCAGAGGATTGTTAGGAAGTGGTAAGACAATGACAGCTGGCAGGGACTGTAGAGTATTCAGGATGTCAGAATGGCACCTTTGTATGTCATAGCCTTAGCTTAGTTATCTGCAGGGGTTATCAGTAATGTATACCATACTGTATTTACTCATTGAAATGAATTACCATTTAATAGTTTCTAAATGTACAATATTGCAAAAGGCAAGAGCACAAAATTAAATATGGGTAAGCACCTTTTAACGACATTCCAGTCTACAGTGGTGCTTGAAAAATTGTGAACCCTTTAGGATTTTCTATATTTCTACATAAATATGACCTAAAACATCATCAGATTTTCATACAAGTCCTAAATGTAGATAAAGCGAACCCAGTTAAACAAATGAGACAAAAATATTACACTTGGTCATTTATTTATTGAGGAAAATGATCCAATATTACATATTAGTGAGTGGCAAAAGTATGTGAACCTCTAGGATCAGGAGTTAATTTGAAGGTGAGATTAGAGTCAGGTGTTTTCAATCAATGGGATGACAATCAGGTGTGAGTGGGCACCCTGTTTCATTTAAAGCGAGCTAGTTTCTGTGGAAGTACCTCATGGTACGAACAAATGAGATTTTTGAGGACCTCAGAAAAAGAGTTGTTGATGCTCATCAGGCTGGAAAAGGTTATAAAACCATCTCTAAAAAGTTTGGACTCCACCAATCCACAGTCAGACAGATTGTGTACACATGGAGGAAATTCAAGACCATTGTTACCCTCCCCAGGAGTGGTCGACCAACAAAGATCACTCCAAGAGCAAGGCGTGTAATAGTTGGTGAGGTCACAAAGGACCCCAGGGTAACTTCTTACCAACTGAAGGCCTCTCTCACACATTGGCTTAATGTTAATGTTCATTTTCATGAGTCCACCATCAGAAGAACACTGAACAACTATGATGTGCATGGCAGGGCTGCAAGGAGAAAGCCACTGCTGTCCAAAAAGAACATTGCTGCTCGTCTGCAGTTTGCTAAAGATCACGTGGACGAGCCAGAAGGCTATTGGAAGAATGTTTTGTGGATGGATGAGACCAAAATAAAACTTTTTGGTTTAAAAAAGCGTTATGTTTGGAGAAAGGAAAACACTGCATTCCAGCATAAGAACCTTATTCCATCTGTGAAACATGGTGGTGGTAGTATCATGGTTTGGGCCTGTTTTGCTGCATCTGGGCCAGGACGGCTTGCCATCATTGATGGAACAATGAATTCTGAATGATATCAGAGAATTCTTAAGGAAAATGTCAGGACATCTGAACTGAATCTCAAGAGAAGGTGGGTCATGCAGCAAGACAATGACCCTAAGCACACAAGTCGTTCTACCAAAGAGTGGTTAAAGAAGAAGAAAGTTCATGTTTTGGAATGGCCAAGTCAAAGTCCTGATCGAAATGTCGTGGAAGGACCTGAAGTGAGCAGTTAATGTGAGGAAACCCACCAACAACTCAGAGTTTTCCTCAATAAATAAATGACCAAGTATAATATTTTTGTTTCATTTGTTTAACTGGGTTCTCTTTATCTACTGTTAGGACTTGTGTGAAAATCTGATGATGTTTTAGGTCATATTTATGCAGAAATATATACAATTCTAAAGCGTTCACAGACTTTCAAGCACCACTGTATCTTTTGTCAGTGAATTATGTCATGTATATAATGCTGTATCTGAGGTTTGTAATATTTATGTTGATTTTACTGATCTTAAATAGCAAAAAACAATGTGGTGGTTATTGTTGATATGAAAAAAATCGCAAAGCCTTTACAATAACCTGGATTTCTGCGGTAATTACTCTTCCCCTGAAGCCATTTTCCAGACCCTCGCTGATGTCAGTTCTGAACCGCTCAATTTCTTTTGTGTGTAAATTGTTTGTTTGGTGGACTCTTCTTAAAATAGCAGTGACAATGAGGTGCTTATGAATGCACAGGTATGCTGCTGTGCCTGATTCACATACCAGTGACACACAACACTATGTCATTATCTTGTCAGTGTCAATGCTATGTTGATAATACAGTGACATTAAATCATTTTATATACACAGTGTAATACGTCATCATTTTAATTTGGTCGGCTGCTTAGTACAGCATCTAGTATTCTGCTTTCTGCTTTCTTACTCTGTAGGTCATTTCCATACTGTTAACAAAACAAATTTCTAAAAACAGGTAGGTTAGGATGTTTCTAAAATAGTAGGAGCAGTAGTATATCATTTTTAGTAGTTGTAGTATATAAGTTTTCATTTGTATTTCAAACCTGGATGTGTAAATGTGATTTAACTTCCATCGTCTCTGAAACTAGAGACACCTAACGAGTGACTAATGACTGAAATATAACCATTACTTACAATTTTCACTGTTACTCGCAGACGGATGCATAACCTGTCATTATTGCTGATAATTAGAAAAATTGTTAAGGCAGTAGAACCAGTTGTTAGACCTTTCTACTCCCCCTAAGCCTGTAAGAACCTCAGTGATTATAAGGATTCTTTTTTTCTCTTATCTCAAATCTACGCCTGTCTAGGACTCCGCAGTAATGCAGAGGACAGTCTTGCAGGCACGTACTCTTCTTACCACCATAGGTATGCATATGCGCTGCAGTAATCGCCTTCATCTGTGTTTATGTATCATTGTTTAAAATGCCACACAGATAGCAGACAGAGGGCTTCCCTGTCACAGTATAATATGAGACAGATATGTAGGATGTGTGTGAGGTCAACCTCTATAGTAGATCTACTGATGTTACAGACTGGAGATAAAACGTAGGTTGTATATATTCAATATAAAATTCAAATGTATTTATATCGCGCTTTTTGCATTGTCTCAAAGCAACTTTGCAAAAAGTTAGGCCCAAAGCCCTAACTGATCAAGCGTGGGGTGACACTAGCAAGGAAAAATAAACAGAATTAGCAGACTCCCTTATCCAGAGCGACTTACAATTGATACAGTCTTACAATCCAAGCAATTGTGGGTTAAGGGCCTTGCTCAAGGACCCAACAGTGGCAGCTTGGCAGAGGTGGGATTTGAACCCTGGACCTTCTAGTCCATAGTCCAGTACCTTACCCGCTAGGCTACCACAGTCCCATTATTTGTTCAACTAAAATGAAAGTGTTTCAAAATTTATTGTTAGGGTAAATATGATCTACTGTATTACTGAATATGGCTATATGAGGTTATAAGCAATTTAGCAGCATTTACATAATATAATTCCAAAGTTTTTTGTATATTGTGATTCCTTGTGTCTGAAATTGTTTTTGTTTTGTTTTTGCTGTGCTGATAATGTCATTTGTTTGATTTTTGCAGGTTATTCATGTAGTACAAACCATTATGTACCACCAGAGTGAGAGAGGCCTATACTTTTATACGTCCACTTGAGTATATTATACAAGCCATACTTCAACTTTTACTTGACTATATTTTATCAGAATAGCAGTATTTTTACTTAAGTAGAGAAAGTGTGCTTCTGCTGGTACTGGAAGAACATCAGCTAGGGACAATGGTTTTGACCAGAAGGATTAAGGTTCAAGTCCAAACTGCCAAGCTGTCACTGTTTGGCCCATGAGCAAAGAGTTTAGTGCACAATTACTTGAAATACACCATGTAAGGCTGTATAAATTTGAGATCTCTCTGGATAAGGGCATCAGCTAAATGCAAATGGGTACAAGCATAACATTGTTGTACAATGAGTATAACAACAAAAAAAAGAACAGAAAGCTATAACCACAAAAGGAAAAAAATCTACAGATGAGGTTGCAGAGCGTGGGAGGCTGCAGAGGTCAGAGCCAGGGTAGAGGTGGCTATAGCCCACATCTGTCCTTTTTTCCCCATTGGTTTGCTTGGATTGTCTCTGACAAATGCTGATGTATAGTGGTGCTTGAAAGTTTGTGGACCCTTTAGAATTTTCTATATTTCTGCATAAATATGACCTAAAACATCATCAGATTTTCACACAAGTCCTAAAAGTAGATCAGTCCTGCACACCATCTTGGAGGAATTTTAGCCCATTCCTCCGTACAGAACAGCTTCAGCTTTGGGATGTTGGTGGGTTTCATCACATGAACTGCTTGCTTCAGGTCCTTCCACAACATTTTGATTGGATTTAGGTCAGGACTTTAACTTGGCCATTCCAAAACATGAACTTTATTCTTCTTTAACCATTCTTTGGTAGGACAACTTGTGTGCTTAGGGTCGTCATGGACAGATGTCCTGACATTTTCCTTTAGAATTCTCTGATATCATTCAGAATTCATTGTTCCATCAATGATGGCAAGCCGTCCTGGCCCAGATGCAGCAAAACAGGCCCAAACCATGATGATACTACCACCACCATGTTTCACAGATGGGATAAGGTTCTTATGCTGGAATGCAGTGTTTTCCTTTCTCCAAACATAACACTTTTCTTTTAAACCAAAAATGTATACTTTGGTCTCATCCGTCCACAAAACATTCTTCCAATAACCTTCTGGCTCGTCCACGTGATCTTTAGCAAACTGCAGATGAGCAGCAATGTTCTCTTTGGAGAGCAGTGGCTTTCTCCTTGCACCCCTGCCATGCACACCATTGTTGTTCAGTGTTCTTCTGATGGTGGACTCATGAACATTAACATTAGCCAATGTGAGAGAGGCCTTCAGTTGCTTACAAGTTACCCTGCGGTCCTTTGTGACCTCGCCAACTATTACTATTGCGCTTGGAGTGATCATTGTTGGTCGACCACTCCTGGGGAGGGTAACAATGGTCTTGAATTTCCTCCATTTTCACACAATCTGTCTGCCTGTGGATTGGGGGAGTCCAAACTCTTTAGAGATGGTTTTGTAACTTTTTCCAGCTTGATGAACATCAACAACTCATTTTTTTGAGGTTCTCAGAAATTTCATTTGTTCGTACCATGATACTCTGTGTTGTGAAGAGCAGACTTTGATAGATCCCTGTTCTTTAAATAAAACAGGGTGCCCACTCACACCTGGTTGTCATCCCATTGATTGAAAACCCCTGAGTCTAATTTCACCTTCAAATTAACTGCTAATCCTAGAGGTTCACAAACTTCTGCCACTCACTATTATGTAATATTGGATCATTTTCTTCAATAAATAAATGACAAAGTATATTTTTGTCTCATTTGTTTAACTGGGTTCTCTTTATCTACTTTTAGAAAATCTGATGATGTTTTAGGTCAGATTTTTTCAGAAATCTAAAAAAGGGGTTGCAAACTTTCACCACTCTACAGCACATGCGGTGGGGTAAAGTACAGTTTCGCCAGCGTGTTATGAAAGTATGACATGATTTTGTCATGACTCACATTTCGCCCTTTAATCTTGTACCTCTTAATCTTTGATAACAGGACATTACGGAAAGTTGAAGCACCACATGAAGAGTCTCTGAGGTGTTCAGTACAACCCATTCTACTGCCACTGTTTGTCTGTGGAGATCCCATGCCTGTATGCTTCCTAACATGAACCAGTTAGGTGTGAGTGCTGTTGATATGACAGAGATGACTTATTAGAAGGTGTGTCTAAATGGTGCTAGTGTATTTACAAAGATACAACCTGGCCTTTTGTACTACAGTATGATCATTGGATTATAGGCAGTGTAGTCAAGTCAACAGGATATTGGCTATTTATTGCACATAGTGGTATAATGGCCCTCAAAGGGAATGGACGTTGATCAGGGGGACGTTAAGCTTTTATTGTTTTTAATAGATTTAAGTTTAAAAATTAAAATCTCCACCATTACGGTGGAATCATTACTAGTAATATGCATTATTTATCCTAAACATGCCTCATTCACTTGCCTTGCTGTGCCTCCACAACAGCTCTGAGCCACCTCTAGGGGGTGTGTCCCCACGTTGAAAATTACTCCCTTAGTTAAACAATATGCCATAAATATGTTGTGATTGCAGCAACACTTTACGATTTAAAACATTACGTTTTACTACATATAAACCAAACAGCATTTCCTTAGATCAGTTATGAGAGATGCAATGGTTCCAGTGAAGTGGAACACATTTTCCTTAATCTTCTGCCAGGCCTGTAATAAAGCCCTTTTACTGTACATCCTGTGACGTAGATAATCGAGAGCATTGTCATTTTTGGCGGTCCATACTTGCATTATGTTTTGTTATCGTTCTGCATGTTGAATTTACTGACCTTTGAGGCAACTGGTTGGAGCCAAACTGATAAGGTGTTTGAGTAAGCTTTAGCAATGCACCTGCTGCTGTGTACTCACAGCGTCACTTTAAAGCGAGTGAGCCAGTTCCACTGGTAGCCATGCATGCCAATGTCATCATGTTTCACCGAATGGCAAGCATACTTTTTGTCATGAGTAAGTTTTCACCAGGCGTCTCTATGTCTATTACTCTGGTACACACTTATCACATTATACAGCTCTGTATGTGGGAATTATAGTACGGTGCAAAAGATTCTGCAAAATTAGGTGTGTTGTTTTAGCAATGGTATAATTACCATATATAATTATGGTGCAGGCTCGTTAGATACAATCAGAAAATATAGAATGTACAGTATGTACAAAAAACAAAACAAAATATTCAGAACAAAATGGCTTCTGACCTCCTCCAAAAAGTGGTTTCTGGACTGCTACCCTTCCAAAAAGACCATTCCTGATCAAGCATCTTCAGATTGTAGAAGGGTCAACTTGGCATCCTAGTGAAGCTGCCAGATGCTGCTATTGCTCAAGTGTAATTATTGGTCACATACTTGCCACTCGTCATTATACCATTGTTAAACAAGATTTTTGATCAGGAAAGCTTGAAAAAAAAAAAAATAATAATATATGTAGACCAACAAAACATTTGTCAGTGTCAGCAATTCAATATGTGAGTGATTCCACCGAATGGGTGCCGTTTCCATCCTCAAGACATTACATGCATATATAATTAATATAATTAACTGTAAGAAACATGTTATTAAGCAAAGTGTGCTGCACAGTGATGCAGCTGCATATTTAGGGTATATAATTTCATTAATAAAAACTACCCAGAACACTGAAAATCGACATCGCATTTATTAGCTGTCCGTCTCTAACATTACACTTTACAATGAAATATAATAACTAAATTTCTTCAGAAATCTCGTTTTTTTTTTTTTTTTTGCTTTGTTGTGTCACTCCATATCCCATCCATCCATCCTATTTATTTTTTCATAAGAAATCCATAATCATTTTCTTTAAAACACATTTTAGTCATGTCCCCAGGTTTTTACTCACTCCTGTTACCCTAACATATTAGAGAGTCGCAAAAGTATGTGACCCTTTGCTTTCGGTATCTGTTGTGACCCCCCTGTGCAGCAATAACTGCAGCTAAACATTTCCTGTAGCTGTTGATCAGTCCTGCACACCGGCTTGGAGGAATTTTAGCCCATTCCTCCGTACAGAACAGCTTCAGCTCTGGGATGTTGGTGGGTTTCCTCACATTAGCTGCTCGCTTCAGGTCCTTCCACAAAATTTTGATTAGATTTAGGTCAGGACTTTGACTTGGCCATTCCAAAACATGAACTTTATTCTTCTTTAACCATTCTTTGGTAGAACGGCTTGTGTGCTTAGGGTCGTTGTCTTGCTGCATGACCCACCTTCTCTTGAGATTCAGTTCATGGACAAATGTCCTGACATTTTCCTTTAGAATTCTCTGATATAATTCAGAATTCATTGTTCCATCAATGATGGCAAGCCATCATGGCCCAGATGCAGCAAAACAGGCCCAAGCCATGATACTACCACCACAATGTTTCACAGATGGGATAAGGTTCTTATGCTGGAATGCAGTTGTTTTCCTTCCTTTCAAACATAACACTTTTCTTTTAAACCAAAATGTTCGACTTTTCTACAAATTTACTGTATTTTCTGGTTGAATTGCAACTGCATATTTAGGGTATATAATTGCATTAATAAAAACTACCCAGAACACTGAAAAATCGCATTTATTAGCTGTCCTTCTCTAACATTACACTTTACAATGAAATATAATAATTATTTTTTGTCAGAAATCTTATGTTTGGATTTTTTTGCATTGTTTTTGTCACTCCATATCGCATCTATCCATCCCATTATTTTTTTTTTTATATAAGAAATCCATAATCATTTACTTTAAAACACATTTTAGTCATGTCCCCAGGTTTTTACTCACTCCTGTTACCCTAACATATTCTCACTTCTGAAAGTTATGGACCATACCACAAGTCACATGTTCAGTAGGAAGACTGAAGACCTTCTGAAGACCTTGGGATTTTCTCTTATTTTGTTCTGTGTATTTGATGATATTGTAACTATTACTGAACAGGTCAATCTCAATTTCCTGTCTTGTTACCGAAATTATCTTTAGATGGTTAGATGGTTCTAATTTTTGGTAAATCATTAGAATGTGCTCAGTGCCCTAAAGCTATTAGAATGGATGCCATCTGGTTACATTTTATGTATTTGCTCTTATAAAGAATAACAGGACTGAGTAACAGTAATGGGAGAAACAATGTAAAAATAAAATAAAGCTGCCTTTATATTTTGACCAATATGTTGAAAAAGTTACAAGCAAATGGCACCCATTTGGTGGAATTTAACAGCAACAGTAAACCAATATTTTCATATAGAAAACAAATCTTTGATATTTGATATTTCTGAGATATTTTATACAATAAACCTTTTGGTAAATGTGAACTGGATTAAGTTGCCCTCATCTGTCTTTAACTGGGACACAATGGCAGGTACTTTCTGAAGAACAGTAGATGCTTTTGTTGAGATACCACAAGCTGATATGGTTTGTACAACTATTTTTGTTCTCGGACTTATCTTTGGTTATCTCGGGTTAGGAAATAGTGGCATGACATTAACTGGTTTGGTCTTGCATTGGTCAGTTATTGTTTCGGTTCTATCTCCTACCCACGCTCCAAAGGCCAGACAGGGTCGCTCCTTGTCTCAAATTTAACCAGCTCTGTTCGTTTTTCCTCTGTGTGTTTCGACTGCTCCTTATCACTGCGAGTGGGAGAATAATCTCTTCATTGTGGGGTTAGTGTGTTGTCATAAATAAACAAAAGCCCTGATCTCATCTTTCCTCATTTGAATGTGGAGTTTTTGTAATGTGTTCCAGAGAGTGGGCCATAAATCTCATTTCCTGTGTTAGCTCAACATATTTACATATTAAAAACTATTACAAGCATGATTAGAAATGGCTCTGAGTTCAACTGTAGGGCGTATGCACCTGCTTAAACTGCAACTGGTTTTGTGAGCAGGAACAGTAAACCTGCTTGTCATAACATTATCAGGGACAGGGTAGCATTGTCACTACATTCAGTTGTTTATATGAGATGAACCAAAAAAGATAGAAGAACATAAACGGAGTTCTGGTGGTGCACACTTCAAATTGCTAGTCCATCAGTTCGAGTGTTGAAGTTGCCTTGTAGGGTAGTCTAACACAAAACTGGCCATGTCTGATGGAGGGTAGGTCAGACGCGGATCATCTCCTAGCTCAGTGGTTCCCAAAGTGGGTGCTATTGCAGGGAGATACAGCAAGTGCCAATATTTAATATACATAATGCATGTTGCTTGTTTATTCATTTAATATGCATTAGCATCAATGGCTGTTCACAACAGGAGCAAGCAAGACCCACGTGCCTCAGTAAAATCTTGCTGTGCCCCACAAACAGCACGGCGGTAAAATTAAAATTTTATGCTGTATTGCTGAGCAGAACTACAGAAACACCACGCAAATTCAGTGCAGGCTCTACATTTCTCATAATTCCCCGCCATCTTTCCAAAAGCTCAAATGGCTAACGCTTTCACTCTGAGCCTTTACAGTGGTGCTTGAAAGTTTGTGAACCCTTTAAAAGTTTCTCTATTTCTGCATAAATATGACCTAAAACATCATCATATTTTCGCACAAGTCCTAAAAGTAGATAAAAATATTATACTTGGTCATTTATTTATTGAGGAAAATGATCCAAATTAGAGTCAGCTGTTTTCAATCAATGGGATGACAATCAGGTGTGAGTGGGCACCCTGTTTTATTTAAAGAACAGGGATCTATTAAAGTCTGCTCTTCACAGCACATGCTTGTGGAAGTGTATCATGGCACGAACAAAGGAGATTTCTGAGAACCTCAGAAGAAAGAGTTGTTGATGCTCATCAGGCTGGAAAAGGTTACAAAACCATCTCTAAAGATTTTGAACTCCAACAATCCACGGTCAGACAGATTGTGTACAAATGGAGGAAATTCAAGACCATTGTTACCCTCCCCAGGAGTGGTCGACCAACAAAGATCACTCCAAGAGCAAGGCGTGTAATAGTTGGTGAGATCACAAAGGACTCCAGGGTAACTTCTAAGCAACTGAAGGCCTCTCTCACATTGGCTAATGTTAATGTTCATGAGTCCACCATCAGAAGAACACAGGACAACAATGGTGTGAATGGCAGGGTTGCAAGGTGAAGGCCACTGCTCTCCAAAAAGAACATTGCTGCTCGTCTGCAGTTTGCTAAAGATCACATGAACAAGCCAGAAGGCTATTGGAAGAATGTTTTGTGGACGGATGAGACCAAAATAGAACTTTTTGTTTAAAAGAAAAGCATTGTGTTTGGAGAAAGGAAAACACTGCATTCCAGCAGAAGAACCTTATCCCGTCTGTGAAACATGGTGGTGGTAGTATCATGGTTTGGGCCTGTTTTGCTGCATCTGGGCCCTGTTTTGCTTGCCATCATTGATGGAACAATGAATTCTGAATCATATCAGAGAAGTCTAAAGGAAAATTTCAGGACATCTGTCCATGAACTGAATCTCAAGAGATGGTGGGTTATGCACCCTAAGCACACAAGCCGTTCTACCAAAGAATGGTTAAAGAAGAATAAAGTTCATGCTTTGGAATGGCCAAGTCCTGACCTTAATCCAATGGAAATGTTGTGGAAGGACCTGAAGCGAACAGCTAATGTGAGGAAACCCACCAACATCCCAGAGCTGAAGCTGTTCTGTACGGAGGAATGGGCTAAAATTCCTCCAAGCCGGTGTGCAGGACTGATCAACAGTTACAGGAAACGTTTAGTTGCAGTTATTGCTGCACAGGGGGGTCACACCAGATACTGAAAGCAGAGGTTCACATACTTTTGCCACTCATTAATATGCAATATTGGATCATTTTCCTCAATAAATAAATGACTAAGTATAATATTTTTGTCTCATTTGTTTAACTGGGTTATCTTTATCTAGAAAATTCTAAAGGGTTCACATTCTTTTAAGCACTACTGTAGATTTTATTTAGACTTTTGCATATCGCAATGGACATCCACAAATATTTAAAGTAAGTCATCCACGCTGCAAACAAGGTAACAATAGCTCATAGCTATATGTTTAGTTAATGCAAGTTTAGTTTGTGATCAGTTTTTACATGCAGATGTTCCTCATCCAGTAACAAACATTGTTTGGCTGTAAAACATTCTCACCCGATGTTGTTCTCTCTTTAATAGTCAAAATACAGTAGCGTTTACTTTCTAGATGCATCACAGCACATTACAGATACTGTGATACTGTAATATGCCCCCCAGTGGCCAAAACAAAAATAACTGCTACTAAACGGGAAGTGACTTCAGCACCTTAATTAGAACAATAATTAAAAAGTATCGGGAGTGTGTCTGTAGTAGCGTGTATTTCTTGAATTACTGTCGTTGACTAAACGTTACTGAAGCCTTTACCAGAAATTGGGCAAAAATAGACCTAACTAAGACGAGATTCGTTTAAAAACATGACGTTCATACCAAAAAGGAACCTAATCCTACCGTTATTCATGTTATATGTAAATAAATCCTGTGTTGTGGGGCTGTTTTTCATCCGAAAGCCTTGGGTTTCTTATAGGCAGGCCTACATGACATAACAGCTTCCACAAAGTACCAGAAGATTCAACAGGAAAGTGTTGCTTCCTTGGCCAAAAAGTTACAACCTTATAGGTACTGAAGTTTTCAGAGAGACGGTGACCCAAAACATGCAGCGGGGGCCAAAAGTCTTAGGACACTAGTGAAAATGTTAGTTTGGATCTTTGTAGGGAAGGTTTCACACCGAAGTAGGATTTCCTCTATAGTCACCTGAATTATATCCTGAATTATATCCTGAGTATTTATGGTGGCACTTGAAAACAGAGAAATACATGCATTCTGTAACCCAACATGATGTTCTTTGGAATATTGGGGTAACATGTATCATCACATTCTGAACAAACTTGTGGAGTCCATGCCAACTCGAGAGCATGCTGTGGTTAAAGCTAAAGGGGAACCATACCAAATACTAATAAATTCTGCCACTCATTGAAGATTTTTTCAAAAATTCAAAAATGTTATGCTGATTATATAATTTGTTATATAATTACATAATATATAACTATGTAATTTTGAGAAAATTCAAACTAAATGCACTTTCTCTGGTGCTCTAAGACGTTTGACCCTCGCTGTATGCCTAACTGCACACAAAATTCATTACTGAGGGAGAAAATGTCATATTGTGATATGTGAGCATTCTGTCACTTTAAGTGACAAAGAGGATGTGAATGTGTTGTAGTAATCTGAAAAGCCCCTATTGCTTTAGAGTCCGAGGAATGCATTATTTACTCTTAACACTTACCCGATAAGGCAAGGTATGTATTTGCAACAATACGCCACTACATGGTTCTATCCAAGAATGCCCATGTGCGGTTTAAGATGAGGGGGGTTTACGTGATTTTCTTGGAAACTCAAACTCCGTGTGATATTTGAGCTATATATGTGGGTATTTATACCAAAGTACGTTAATTGTTTTTCTCATATAGCCTTTCCTTCCAGAAAATGTTTTCATAAACACATAGAGTGGAAAGGTGGAAAGTTCTTTGTCACTGCTTCTGCTTTTTATAAATAACAACCTTTGTGTATAATGTTATTCAAGGAACGTTATTTGTTAGCTGTGATTTTGGTTTTCATTGTTAAGAGTAAAACCATTTCTTGGTAAAGGACCCACTACATTTCTGTGAACATTGGCTATTTTTATGTGTCATATTTAAGCATTACATCGAAGTTTCTAGATCGACTATTCAGTAAGCAACCACAACCCACATGTGTTCATTAATGAGTATTGTGAGTCACTGACTTGTGTCTAGAACTTAGAACAGTTGTGACCAAATATGGCTCAGTATAATCACATATGGGTTGGTTATGGTAATTGTATTGTGGGCCAACTTGTATTATGGCCCAACTGTTGAATCAAATTTCATCACAGCAATGAGACTCCGGTTCCATATGTAATCTACCACACCAACAGCTGTGCAGGATTTGTATCTTGGGCCAAACGGTTCCCAACGGACGCAGTTCTGGCTTTGGACTGGCATCCAGATTCGCCTGAAATCATCACCTTCATTCCACAGCGATATGCAGGCCAATGGAAATGGAAAGTGCAGCCCAGAACTGTAGCATCACTCAGTTGCTATCAGGGGAACTGTGCCTGCTTATGATTACGTTTCCATTCCAGTATTTTGTATAGTAATGACTGGTGTTGTAAAGTTTCAGACTGTTCAGCATTGCTAATGCCATGAGTACCTGTTCCTGTTACTGACTGATGAATTTGTAATTCACATATGCCTGCAAAACCCATTTCAGGAGCCATTATGTGTTCTAATGACATGCTAATTAGTTATAAATGAAGCATTTGTCATTGTGTTCCACAGATCCACAGCTGAGATCTGTTGTTTTGTTCAATACTGACCTTCCCTTCATCAGTCTGAATAGATTACATATCAATATTCTATACAAAGCTGTTTGAGTATCATTTTTAACACTATATCTAACATTAATATCTAATATTTAACGTTACATTCTTCATATTCAGTTTAACACAACTGCTGAAATCAGTGTACGGCTCTGTCAGGTTTGTGTGTGCACTCATGAGTTCGTGTTTGCCTGTGAGAGCGTGGCGGGACAGGAAGCGGGAGAAGTTCTTCAGTAGTGATGCGAATTCTGGCTCTTTTTAGAGAGTCGACTCTTTCGGCTCGCGGACGGCTCTTCATTTTATAACTAGGGCGGGAGCCGGCACTTAAAGGAGTCAACTCGATTGTATATTCCATAGGAGAAAGGGCAGAACATACGAGGGGAAAAATAACTTTTTTTTATTTGTCCAAAAAGATAAGTAACGGTAAGCCTTAAATCTATGTAATAAGCTCTCAGTGTAGTATGATATGAATCTTATTGGCACTGCTGTCAGTCATAATGAGGATTTGATTTGATTGCAGTGTCATCCTGCTGTTAGGCTAGTGGTCCAGTCTGATTATGAACAGTTTTGTGGGTGTCCTTTTAAAAATTTCAATCAATAAGAAAGGTACTTTGAATGTAAATAAGGTACCAGACAGTATTTATAAAAGTATCAGAATATTAAAACATAAAAAAATCAACAGAGGACCTCCTTGGACCCACCTATGTGTTTGGGCTAAGCCCTCAAACTCCTCAAACCCTAGAAACGCCCAACTTTCTTGGATTTCGCTGACCTTTATTGTCAGTGCAGTCCTGCAAGAAATGTAGAATATATGTACTTTAACCCCTGGTTATTGGTCTATGTTCATCAAAGTTATATAGCCAAATCTGATTGTAACTAGGTGCATCCAAATTTTTCCAAAATCATTGGCATGTCAATCAGTGTTAAGGCTGGTTAATGTCTCTTATCCAGATCTACCAGGATCTCTAGGGTTTACAGAGAATTAATCTGAAAAGGTTAATTGACCAGGCTGGTTCAAGCTGATAGACAGGCAACAGTAACTCAAATAACCACTCGATACAACTGAGCTTTGGCGAAAAGCATCTCTAAACGCACAACACGTCAGACTTTGAATCAGGTGAGTGCCTCTTCTGTCAGCTAAGCACAGACAACTAATACTGCAATTTGCATGGGATATCCAAAATTGGACAATGGAAGATTGGAAAAACGTTGCCTGGTCTGGTGAGTCCTGATTTCCATTGCCACACTCAGATGGTAGGTTCAGAATTTTGCATAAACAACATGAAAGCATGGATCTATCCTGGTTTGTATCAATGGTTCAGGCTGATGGTGGGGGATATTTTTGGCACATTGTGGGCCCCTTGATATCAATTGAACATGACCATGATCATGAGCTGATCATGTCCATCCCTTTATGACCAAAATGTAATCTTCAACACGCCATGTCACAAAGCTCAAGAGCATGACAATGAGTTCACTGTTCTCAAATGGCCTCCACAGCCACCAGATCTCAATCCAATAGAGCACCTTTGGGAATTAGTGGAATGGGGGATTTGCATCATGAATGCAGTATGGTCCAGTATAGACCACAATCTCTGAGGAATGTTCTAGCATGTTTTTGAGTCTATGCCACCTGGAATTAAGGCAGTTCTGAAGGCAAAAGGGGGTACTTAACGAAGTGACCGGCTTTAATGATGTGTGCTATTTTAGTGCAACTTTTAACGCATGTCTTTATTTGTAGCAACCTTGAACACGAGCGTCTCTAACTCTGCTTGGCTGCAAATTCTCTTCTTTCAACCTTCTTTCTTTTTAGCTATCTTATATCTTATATCTTGTCTTATATACAGTATATACAGTGGGGCAAAAAAAGTATTTAGTCAGCCACTGACTGTGCAAGTTCTCCTACTTAGAAAGATGAGAGAGGTCTGTAATTTTCATCATAGGTACACTTCAACTATGAGAGACAAAATGAGAAAAAAAATCCAGGAAATCACATTGTTATGATTTTTTTAAAGAAATTTAATTGTAAATCATGGTGGCAAATAAGTTATTTGGGTCAACCCACAAAACAAGCAAGATTTGGCTCTCACAGACCTGTAACTTCTCTTTAAGAGCTCTTTGTCCTTCCACTTGTTACCTGAATTAATGGCACCTGTTTGACCCCGTTATCGGTATAAAAGACACTGTCCACAGCTCAAAAACAGCAGACTCCAAACCAACCATGGCCAAGACAAAGAGCTGTCGAAGGACACCAGGAAGAAAGGAAGAAACATTGCAGACCGCACCAGGCTGGGAGAGTCAATCTACCAAATAGGCAAGCAGGTTGGGTGTGAATATAGTCAACTTTTTTAGGATGCAACTGTAAGGCATAAAAGACCATGATAATCTCCCTCGATCTGGGGCCCCACACAAGATCTCATCCCATGGGTCAAAATGATCATGAGAACGGTGAGAACTACACGGAGGGACCTGATGAATGACCTGCAGAGAGCTGGGACCAAAGTAACAAGGCTACCATCAGTAACACACTACACCGAAAGGGACTCAGATCCTGCAGTGCCAGGCGTGCCCCCCTGCTTAAGCCAGTACATGTCCAGGCCCGTCTGAAGTTTGCCAGAGAGCATATGGATGATCCAGAAGATGATTGGGAGAATATCATGTGGTCAGATAAAACCAAAATAGAACCTTTTGGTAAAAATTCAACTTGCCATGTTTGGAGGAAGAAGAATTCTGAGTTCCTCAACCCCATAGAAAATTTGTGGAGGGAGTTGAAAGTCCATGTTGCCCCAAAACATCACTGCTCTAGAGGAGATCTGCATGGAGGAATGGGCCAAAATACCAGCTACAGTGTGTGCCAACCTGGTGAAGACTTACAGGAAACGTTTGACCTCTGTCATTGCCAAAGTTTTGAGTTGAACTTTTGTTATTGACCAGATACTTATTTTCCACCATAATTTACAATTACAGTCTTTAAAAGTCCTACAATGTGATTTTCTGGAATTTTTGTTTTTTCTCATTTTGTATCTCTTAGTTGAAGTGTACCTATGATGAAAATTACAGACCTCTCTCATCTTTCTAAGTAGGAGAACTTGCACAATCAGTGGCTGACTAAATACTTTTTTTGCCCCACTGTGTATATATACATACATACAGTAATCAGGCAAGGAACAGAAAGCTCATTTTCCCCCTTGCACACTGTAACTGTGGTCTTGAATCAGACAGCAGGAGGTTTGTGGGCTCTGGGCTCCAGCTGAATCCATTAAACGCCATTGAGTGTTGTAGCTTGGGGAACAAATGAAGAGAATTATTGACCTTTTCACATGATGAAATTTGCTGTACTATTTTTGAGGTAGGAAGTGCAAGGTCAGTTGAATGGTGCATGTCTGTAACTTCGCTTGAGTTGCACTCGCTAGCTGTACAAGTCATGTAAACGCATGTAATCTGCATTACTTCACATGTCCTACTCTATACTTACTTACGTTGTTATTTAAGAAGAATGTCTTAAAATGGCGTGTGAGTACTTAAGAGGCTCAGCTGACAGACAGCGTTGAGAAAGCTGTCAAACTGTATTAGTGGCAGAAATTTTAGAAGCTTTCCGATAGTTAAAGTGTCATGTAACTGCATACTTTTAGAGGCGAATACCACAGGGATTTAAATTCCATCTATTGTGAGAAGTTTGGGTGCTGTCAGATGGTGCATTTATAGCAGCATCATTATGCGTCTCATGACGTTTATTTCCTACGTTTGTTCTGTTTTAGAAACAGTTACTATTTTGACTACACAGTTAATTCTGAATGTCTCTAAAATAAGAGTTATTTTGGAGACCCTTTAAGAAACCCATTGTTTTAATAAAAATAGGTGTTAGACTTGCAGTTCTGTATTCAGAATAAATACATATTTAACCCTTAGAGGTCTGAGACTAGTTTGACTGTTTGCCTGTTTTGTTCTCATAATCCTTATTTCACTTAAACAAACTGCAGCACAGGGTGTCTTTAAAGAAAGTCCCACTTTAACATTGTTAATATGTGCGTCGATGTCAATTGAATCGGTGTAATGTGGATAAACCCTGGGTTCCTTGGGCTTCATATAAATCTGAAAACATCTTCTCATGTTATCTCATGAGTAATAAATGTTTTAAAGTGGGACTTTATAGACACCCTGTATATCAATAATGGACTTAAAAGCACACAAAATGTGATTTATTTATTTTGTCACGTTTTAACTTTGCTTTTCCTAGTCAGGGTCATGAGGGCCTCCAGCGCTTTTACCTGGAGAATACAGGGTGCAGGTCTAAACGTGCCCTGGACAAGGTACCTGTCCAGCACAGGCTCGGTAGAGTTCAGTGTTGTGGTGCTGAGCGCTGGGTGCTATGGACACACAAATAAAGTTTCATTCGATTCAAACTCCTTGTTGGTGAGTTATTTTTTGTCAGTTAGTGTATTTGACAGTAAGTGAACAGTCTGTGCAGGCTTATGTGCAGGCTTAAAGACCTGGGTGGCTTTGACAAATCAGTAAGGCCAAATGAGCATCTTCATGATGATCTGAGGAGGGTAAAATCCTGATCTGGCAACACGGTGTTGGGCACTATGGACTCATCATCGCACTAGGGCAATAAAGGTTATTCCTTCTAGTCTGAACTAGCAAAAGTCTGACTAAGTCCAATATTTAAGGCTGTTTAAGGGAGGAATGTGAGGAATGTGAGTGCCAGCACCCTTAAACAAGAATAAAAAGTCATTTATTGTTATTGTTGTTGTTTTTTTAAGGACGTTTATCTCTGATAATCTGAATAATGTTAAAATCATAGAAAGCATAATGGTATGATCCATTTTCTCTCTGGTCACACACCACCAAACAAACCGCTACCTGCTGTTGTAGCTAGCAGACTATAACTGTACAACTGGAGGCTGCAGGACAGAAATAAAATAAATCTCATATTAAATCCTTCAGCAAGTATAGGAAAGATACCCTCAGTTTAACCTGAAACATTAATTTTTTTATTTGAATAACTTTCTTCCCTTATCATTCTCAACCTTTGGAGCTATGAAATCTCAAGAGGTTTTAAGGCTTATTGTAAAATCACCTTCAACAAAGCCCAAGAGACTTGTTTTCATTCTTTTTTTTATAATGCCACTGATATGACACCGATAAATCTGAACATTAGATAAGCATTAGCTACACCCAACCATTGTATAATCTGGGTATCAACCGATATTCAACCAGCTATCCAATTTATAATCTCTTCTCACAGCCTAGATGAGAGAGTGTGTGCATGGTTTATTGTCTGCTGACCTTGTTATTGGAGGTGTTCACCTCTTGTAGAGTACTGTGCAAAACATTTGTTGTTTTAGCAATGATATAATGACCAAATAGGACATATTGTTGACAATTGGACCCAAAAGTTTCAAACTTGGATTCGTCACTCCATAATACTTTTTTCCACTGAGCTTTATTCCAATCTTTGTGAGCTTTAGTATATCTTAGGCTTTTCACCCTGTTCTCCTTCCAAAAAAGTGGTTTCTTGGCTGCTACCCTTCCAAAAAGATCATTCCTGATCAAGCTTCTTTGGTCTGTAGAAGTGTCAACTTGGCACCCGACGAAGCTGTCAGATGCTGCAATTGCTCAAGTGTAAAGGGAGGTCAAAGTAAATCCTGACCACTGTAGCCTGTAGAAGCCTGATTTTTTCATTTTTATTAATACTGCATATAAATTTCCTGTATTTTTTGAATGTGTTCTAATAAAGTGACTCATAATGATATATGGTCTTTAAACCATTGCTAAAACAATGGTATTTCTAATCTAATGGTGGCCCAAGACTTTTGCATAGTACTGTATTTACAACCCCAAATTAGAAAAAGTTGAGACAGTACAGACAATAGAAAACAGTGTTTCTTACATTTTTTTCTGACGTTTTATTTCTGGTCAACATCATTTAATTTGTTAATAAACCTCCATTCCTGCATTTCAGGCCTGTAACACAATCAAAAAAAAAATTAGGGCGGTAAATCATTTACCACTTTGTAGTGTTACCATTCCTTTGCACAACACTCAAAAGACTTTTTTTCACCGAGGATATCAAGCAATGAAGTGTTTGAGATGTTATTTTCTCCCATTCTTTCTGCAAACAGGACGTACGGTGTGCAACAGGACAGGGTCATTGTTGTCACATTTTTTGTTTCAGAATTCTCCACACACTCTCCATTGGGGACAGGTCAGGACTGCAGGCAATCCAGTCCAGTACCTATACCATCTTCTTTCGTAGCCATGCCTATGTAATGTTTGCAGCATGTGGTTTTGTGTTGTCTTGTTGCATCCAAATAAAGAAAGGGAGGCTTGGCCATTCAATCAGGCTCCTGCTAATGACCCTAAAGCCATTACACTTGTAGACACTAGCCACGCATTTGGCCAGCAAAAATAGCAAACAGAAAAGAATGAACAGATTATTTTCCAAGATATTTTTAAAAGGTAATCTACACTGAATTACAAAAAAAGTGAAGTTACAGTTTAGGAGGACGTAAACAACAACAAAGACACCAAACGAATCCCTCCACTGTTAGCAGTGTTTGTTTATTCAGCACCAGTAAGAGCAGATAGGCTAAAGTTAAGGGGTGTGTGTTGGTAACTGCCAAAACTTGGTTAATGTTTAGGTGTGTGTGTTTGTGTTTATGCCAGCATGCCAGCACACACACACACACGGACTCACGTGTAGCAACCAGTACACACAAAAGAATGTGAGGACGGGACACAGAAATATCTGTCAGACTGACAAAGTTTGTCATCTTTAATTCACAAAGTGATGCTAGTACCTTCATGGACAATGTTCGGTCTTGGTCTTGATTTTTCTCCAAGAACGCATCAGTATGGTAGAAAGCACGGCCAAAACTAGGTGTGCCAGTAGAAACTTTGGAACTCCTGACAGGTTATTGAACTGGGACACTCCCTGTGAAATATCATAGTCATGTACAGTTTCTTTGCTCTGATGGTCCTTGGAATCACCACATTCATCAGCACTTCATCTTCTATATCTAAAACGTGTCCTCAGTTATTATAACTTGAATCTTGAATCTTTTTCTTTAGACATTTTGATACAGATTCAGACTTGCTATAGATACGTGGACTATTAGCAGTGTGTTGTATGAAAAACATTATATTTCTCTAAATACAACGTAACTGTTACATACCATATTTATAATTAATTAAGTTAATTAACCTATAGAGTAATGGCTTTAATAATTATCTGGACATATGTACAGCGGGGGCCAAAAGTCTGAGACCACTAATAAATATATTTCTATTATGCATCATTCTCTAATGTAATACAGGTACAGTGGTGCTTGAAATTTGTGAACCCTTTAGAATTGTTTATATTGCTGCATAAATATGACCTAAAACATCATCAGATTGTCAACAGACAAGTCCTAAATGTAGATAAAGAGAACCCAGTTAAACAAATGAGAGTATCTGGTGTGACCCCCCTGTGCAGCAATAACTTCAACTAAACGTTTCCTGTAACTGTTGATCAGTCCTGCACATCGGCTTGGAGGAATTTTAGGCCATTCCTCCGTACAGAACAGCTTCAGCTCTGAGGTATTGTTGGGTTTCCTCACATTAGCTGCTCACTTCAGGTCCTTCCACAACATTTCCATTGG
>JAJAGP010000695.1:229379-318912 GCA_025084515.1 Ancistrus triradiatus | reverse complement strand
ACACCAACTCCATTTCTCTTCCTATCCACACCATGGTAGAACAGTTTAAACCCTGCACCAATGCATCGAGCCTTGCTACCCTCCCACTTTGTCTCCTGCACACACAAAACATCAACCTTTCTCCTCGGCATCATATCAGCCAGCTCTCTACCTTTCCCTGTCATCGTCCCTACATTTAGGGTTGCTACCCTCAGTGCTATATTCTGGCCCCTCCTGATTTCTCTCTGTCTCCTCACACGCTTCCCTCCTCTTCGTCTTCGGCAAACAGTAGTCCAATTTCCGCCAGTACCCTGTTTGCTACCAGTACCAGTGGCGGTAGTTGTTAACTCGGGCCGCGACCGATCCGGTATGGTGAAATTATTATGAACTCGCATACTTTATTTGGCAAATGTTTTACATCGGATGCTCTTCCTGACGCAACCCTCACCATTTATCCGGGCTTGGGACCGGCACTAGAAATACCCTGTCTGAGCAAACTAGCGGCTGGTTTAACTAAATAATAAGAAACTGAATTAAGTAAATAAAACAACAAAAGGAAAACGATAGCACTGACTGAGAACTGAACCCTGGACACTAGCGTCGGCAGTGGCTGTATAAACCGAGCGTGCCACTCAGCCACCGAAGATAAAAAGGAAAACAGCTTCAACAAAAGGAAACAAAAGGAGTATCACAAAGGCGAATCATGGGTCTCCGGGGCTATTCAGACGTGGAAGGGAAAAGGACGAGGCTGAGTCAGCAGCACAGCGTCCAATTTCGGGTGTGATTGTGTAGGGAGCACTACTTCCCACGATCGCGGTGAAGAGGTGTGTCTTAAAAGCCAAAGGGCTGCCAGAAAGCAAGGAAGATGGCGAGGGGCTCGCGTATCGCCACTATGGGCAAGCCAAAACTGCCAAGGGATGACGAGGCCACGGGGACGGCTAGGGGAAACGGATAGCAGAATCTTGCCCTACACTATCAAAAACTACACCCTAGCGTTCACCTCGGGTCTCTAAGGCGTTCAATTGCTGGCGGTCTACAAACCGCCAGCTGCATCTCTTTCCCTGACAAGACAAAAAACGCGATATAACACACGCACGTGAAATGGGTGAGATCTCGGGAAAGATCAATGATGCAACAATCTGACTGAGCTCAGGCGTGCTCTTATATACAAGAGCTGATGCTGCCCTCTAGCGCCATGAAACTCCTAACAGGATGGTCCTTTTTTTTGTCTTTTTCCTCCATTTCCTCCAAAAAAAAATCTGTGATACTGATGAGTCTGAGCACAATCCTCGTCTCCACTGTGTGATGGTTCATCCCAGATTTTCCAAGCCCAGAGAAGTCGACGCCGCTTCTGGACATGGTTATAACATAAGGCTTCTTTTTAGCACAGTAACGTTTTAAGTGGCATTTGTGAATATAACTCTGTATTGTGAGCTTGATAAAGGTTTGATAAAGAAATCCCTTGTCCATGTGGTTCTATCAGCTATTGATGAATGATGGTTTAATGATATTATGCTCTGTAGAGGGAGAAATATATAAATCCCTGCCAGTCTTTCTTTGAGGAACATTATTTTTAAACATTTCTATCAGTTTCTCATACATCTGTTGATAAACTGGAGATCCGCTGGTCATCTTTAGTCCTCAAAGACTCAGCCTTTCGTGGATACAGCTGTTGTATCAAATCATGATCATAATCGCCTAAAGGCCACGTACCTGAAATCATCGTTAGGAAATGTAACGCAGATATGAAACTACAGAACTAAAAATAATCGTAAATACCCAGACAAAACGAGATCGTAGTTCGGAATGCCCAGCTGCCGTTTCGTAAGTATCCATTATGTGATTGGTATAGCATGGCGGTGGGAGCGGTTATATGAGATCATATGATATTAATGTAGGGTATAATATCTGGTGAAGTATCATAGAGGAACCTGGGCTTTTGTTTAACAGCACCATAAAAGCCGAGAGGCGGCGAGAGAGCACACTCATCAGTATAAAGACATCACGCTGTATTTATAGCCTTGTTTCTCCCTTTAAGGTACAGCACTTAAGGACCTGTGTGTGTGTGTGTGTGTGCGTGCGTGCGTGCGTGCGTGCGTGTGTGTGTGTGTGAGACTGATGGAGATGTCTGTCAGGATCTTCAGCTCAAGGTGTTTTGCCGAACGCCGAATACTAAGAGGGGATTGAAATCTGATTCTAATCACTAACGCAGGTACAACAGCGGAGTTGTTACGACCTCACGCACACGCACACACACACACACACACACACACACACTTACAAAGATTATCATTAATCATTGCCATTAGAAGATGGAATCCTGTTCGTGACACCACATGTCCACATTAAGTCTGATAAATGAACTCGCCGCCACTGTCAGACAGAATTAATCAAGCGCCTCTCGGAGGCGGACAGAGGGAACACCGGAGCAGACAGGACCGTCAGCACGTCTGGAGCAGATGCATTAGGGGAAAAATCAGGGCGGAAACCGCTCAACAAACTCCGCTTTTATATATCAAACACCACATTGTCTTGTCTGCGCAGCCGTTCGTTTATGAGGCGCTGCGATTTATCAAATACAACAAGCCGCTGTTTGGATTCAAAAGCAAAGAGTTAAGAGGCTTTGATTGGAAAATTACTGCAGCAACTAATACGTTTCAGCTGGCCAGGACGCTTTTGAACCCTAACTCCAGCAGCGAGTGGCTTCTCCTGTCTTAAACAACCGTGCAGACGTGTCCTGTGGGCGAAGAAAATATGTTACTGTTGCAGAAGTTAAAATGTTGCTGCCTCAAGCAAGAAAAGGAAGCAAGGAACAAGTGAAATGGTGGAACTGGGTCAAGAAGAAGCTCATGAGGTGATGCACCCATCATGCCCGCTGTACCAGGTTCTGGAGCTTCGGAAACGTTGCTCAGTATTCAGTCTGCTCATGCTGACGCTAGTTCATACTTGTGTATCTCTTGCCGAGATAAAATTCAAAATTCAAAATTCATTTTCTGCTGAATGTGTATTTAGGTTTATTATCGGATTCCTATCGTTAAGTCGAAATATCGTAAAAAGGGTTACTTTTATTTGGTACAGTCCTGTGCAAAAGTCTTAGGCCACCATTAGATTAGAGATACTGTTGTTTTAACAATGGTACAATGACCATATATTATTATCTCTCAGTCTCTTTGTTAGAATACAAACAGATAATACAGGAAATGCGTACGCAATATTAAAACAGGACAATTCTGGAAAAACAGCTTCTATAGGCTCCAGTGTATGTATTTAGTGTGATCTCCCCTTACACTTTATCTGGATGCCAAGCTTGATCGAGAATAGTCATTTCGGATGGGTAGCAGCCAAGAATCCACCTTTTCAGAAGAGGAACAGGGTGAAAGGCAAATATATGCTAAAGCTCACAAAGACTGGAATGAAGATCAGTGGAAAAGAGGATTACCGAGTGACGAATCCAAGATCTGATTGTCAACAAATGCATCAACACATCTAGTGGTGGCCTAAGACTTCTGCACAGCACTGTATATACGAACGGACAGACCCTATGAGGGCAGTAGTGCTTCGTTAAAACCAAACAAGCAAGAAACAAAGACGAGGGATGAAAAAACAAACAGAGAGCAGACATGCAGAGCTTAGGGAATAAAGGTGAACTTTGAAAGCTTGTGGCTTCACCCGGACCACTATGGGCAAGTGCTTAAATAGCAGAGGATGTAATCAAAGCGGTGCAGGGCACAGGGCCGGGTCAGGGGGGCGTATGAGAGTGCGGGAGGCTCTGAGAGGGAATCTGGGATAACCAGTAATGAAAACAAACAAACAAAGCTTCATTCTCTAGCTCTCTCTCACAGAGAGGACAGCGGCAAAGAGAAACTCCCTGAGATGAGATGCATAAGCTAGAATAACCAGAGTAAAGGGAAATGTATGGCATCGACTGACCTACAGTGGAAGATAAGGGGTGAATTTGGGTTGGAAGGGGCTTTATATCGGCCCTAACAAGCTCCTCCAGTGCTTTGGGTTTGCTCTAGCGGCTGGTCGGCTGATATATTAAGTGGACGGCGCCATGTTGTCACCGAGACCCCAGAGGTTGTAAGAGCACATCCAAAACAAGCACCCGCCCCGTCTGCCCGCTGCTCATCTGAAGCACCGAATTACCTGCCCTCATTATAGCAACAACGAATCGACAACGAATCAACAGTGAGTCACGCAGAGTCTAATCTGGACCTGCTCAGACCGACGCAGACCTCATTTCTACCCGACTGACTCCAAATCTGGCTCTAAATCAACCGCATGAGTGATTCCAGAGCAGTAAAAGACCCCAAATACGCAAGCACACAAACACCGGTGCGCTCACACACTCCGCTCACACACTCCGCTCACACACTCAGGTCCTTCTTCTACTTGCTTTCACTTGTAATTTGTAATCAGACTGTCTGGCTGCAGTGGCCTGAAAATCAGGAGACGGGATGCGTGCTTCACACACACAAACACACACTCGACAGTAAACAACACACACACACACACACTCTTATGTTTATATCCATACACAAAGTGGTGTGGTAAAAGTTTGTGTACCCTTTAGATTTCTCTACATATGAGCTAAAACCATCAGGATGTGAACCCAATTAAACTAATCAGACTAAAATATTATAATTCAACTTTGTGCCTGAACTCAGTGAACTTGTCCTCCACTGTACAAGACCATCGCATGCATGAAGAACACGTTTGAGCACGAAAACTAAACCCCAGATTGAATCGCTGATCAGTATACACTACGGGCTGGAAAAATCAAAACATGTTTGATATGCTCAGACCGGTCTGAAATGCGTTTGGGAGGCCAGAGATCGGAGGCTGCTCCCCTCACGAGCTCAGACTGGTGAAAAGTCTGAAGACTCAACTAGACTGAGAACCGGGCTAAAATCAGGGTGAAAAACACGCACTGTAATGGAACCCAATTACGAAATCCAGTGAAGAGCTGGATTTGAGCTCAGTAATCAGATTTCTCAGTGCATGTATCCCCTTACTCTGATTTCAACTTAACCAGACTGTAGAGCTGTCTAGCAGAATCAAACATGGTTGCCAGATCTGCTTAATCTAAGCAATAATACATGAAAGGGAGTGCTATAATGTGAGATATTGGCACTGGTGTGCTGTGGACGTACTCACGATTATACCACAGTTCCGTTATCAGTGTTTATTGTATAATTTTAAGATAAAGGGGATAAAAAATAATTTGGTTATCTACTGGGTGAGGTAAAATGGTTCCATTTGATCGTTCCCCTGATGCTAAAACATCATCATCAGACTATGGGCTTCAGTCCTAACAGTCTAGGAACAGAATTTCAGATCAGTGACTTTAAATTTGTTAGGTGAAGCTAGAGAAAGAAAGAAAGAAAGAAAGAAAGAAAGAAAGAAAGAAAGAAAGAAAGAAAGAAAGAAAGAAAGAAAAATGAAAATAAAAAGAACGATAGTAAGAAAAACAGAAAGTAAAATATTAAGGAAGAAAGAAAGAAAGAAAGAAAGAAAGAAAGAAAGAAGGGCTAAAGAAAGTACCGAGAAAGATAGAAGGACAGAAAGAAAAAGAAAGAAAGAAAGAACGATAGAATGAAAGAAAGGGTAAAGAGAGTAATGAGAAAGAAAGAAAGAAAGAAAGAAAGAAGATAGAAAGACAAAGGGTTATAATTTTAAATAGTTAGTTGAAGCTCTCAATGTCAATCTCATCAGTCAGAACTGTTGGAGTTCTAGATCATCAGCAGCTGGTCGGGTTAATCAGAGCCGAGCTTAACATATCCACGAATGAAGCTCTGATCAGCCGTGGATGGTGTTTAATGAGAGACGCCGAGTTTAACACCAGTAAACGACATGAAGAAAATCAGAAAGATCGGAGCTGCTGATGCTGTATAACTCTCCCGTAACATTTCTGACTGATCCATCAAACCAAACCCAGCTAGAAGCTGATCCATTGTTTTTGGTGAATCAAAAATGAAACTGATCTTCAGTCGAGCTGTGAATCCATTAAGAGCCCAGGACCTTTGATTTAAAGTAATGATTCATTTCTCTGACTTTAGAGCTCAAATCCAAATCCTGGTTTGTACGGGTGATGAACCTCGGCTCATTGGAACGATCAGGCTGCTCATTAATAGCATCGTCTAACACATTTAAACTCATTAGAATTACTGTCAGCAGTCCTTTACCTGTATAATTTTAACATTTCTCCTTTGTTATGTCTGGCATCGTTGCTGGGTTACGTGTTTATATAATATCGTCCTCTAATCCTTCATCAGTGCCCACAGGATGCTCTACAGGACTCTGATGGCTGGACATTTTTGGCAGGTGGACTATTTCCAGTCCAGCAGTGACAGTGAGATGTTTAAAAAGCTCCTCTGTCTGCCAAAGTCAGCCTTTGGTCTTATTTTAGGCTGTAAACATACCATAACATAATATATAATCTCATAATATCATGATAGAGTGATCGTTTGTCACAAAGTCTTTGTGATATCCATTTTAAAAACGCCTTTTTGTTTCCACTGTGCATCAAGAAACAAACTCAAACCAGCGCTGTTTATCAAAGTGCACCCTGACAGCTTCCTCACAACACCGCGCTTTATTTAGACTCTCGTAAATTGCAGGCTTCTGAAAGCTGCAATCAAGCTTAATAAAGTTGTGTCTGATTGAATTTTGATCTGAAAGGTGACAGACTCTTCTAGTTTTTTTGGCAGGCACGACGTACACAGTGTCAGCTCCGATCGGTTAATAACTAGTCCACTTTTCCTCTTCGGGCTTTAAATAGGAGCTGTGGAGCAGGAGAAACAGATGAACTCCTGTAAGGTCTTAAACTCCAATCATGAGAAGTGACAGGCGTCGGTTTTAATAGATGTTTGTGTGTTGCTGTTTTGGTTTATTTACCACAGTCCCATTACCATGGTCACATAGTCTTTTTATGTTACTGTAATGTAAATATAACGTAGCCATTCCACCAAATGGGGGCCACTTCCCTCCCCAGGACAACAAGTAACTGGCACCCATTTGGCGGAACGACTAAAAGGGTATTTCCACAAGAAATCTTCATGCAAACGCTACATAAATGCCTCAGAATTTGCTGAAAAGAGAAATGGATTGAAATGATTGATACTTTTCCCATAATAGGTCAAAACAAACCCAAAAGAAGCAAAACAAGCCCAGAGCAGATGATCTAGTACAACGAGAGTGACCCTTTAATCAGGTAAAATAATAATAATAAGAATTGTAATGTATATTTGCCTTTTAACTTTAGAAGCTGAACAAAACCAACTTGCAGGAATACTGGAGAGAGAAACAGGATCAGGAAGCAAACCCTAATAAGCAAATACAGTTCAGAAACAAGCCCCAAATTCCTGAAACTACCAATATTTGTAAGCGACTTTATAGAAAAGGTAGCCCAAAGTTGCTTAATATAAGAAGGCCTGGCAACCGTGACATGAATGCTGGACTCCTGCTCTTTAACTCCCACCTCTGCTCGTGGATCCGTGCTGTATTTAATGCGTACGTACTTTACTCAGAGACCAATGGACTTAATCCATAATCTGGGGACACTTGATGGACTTCCATAAGCCACTGGACCTCACTGACATCAGAGTGACTTGTATCCCGCCTCTGGTGAGGTGAGGTCTCGGTTGCATTTTTGCATTAGTTGCATTTTCGTACTGGTAGGTTTCCACCTCGACAGGCTCCAGAGTCTCAGTGTTTACTTTCTGCGTAACACAAAACTTCAGGCCCCTTTCTGGACGACCCAGGGACTCATTCTGTCATTCTGTCAGCGCCCAGACTTTGGCTCAAAACTGAAAATAACACACAGTTCTATTCAACTGAAAAGACTAAAGGTCATCATCAACCACCGGACCCACGCTGTGAACTCTGAAGGTGCGCAGGCTCGCGGCAGCAATTTTGAGGAATCCTTCAGAGCTGAAGTGTAAAAAAAATCATAACCTGCAAACTGTTATTAGGGGAGGAAGGTGCTGATGGACGCTGTGTTCCCGAGGTGTGTGATATTTGCCTTGCTCTTTGCTGTTATTACACTGAATGGAGAACAGTGTGTATCTGTAGTTCAACGATAAATCTTAAACTCCCTGGCCAAAAAAAAAAAGCCGCTACATCCATCAAGAGTAGCATCTTGTTTGTGTACGTCAACAGTCTGTGCAGCTTGTGTCAGAAGAACCCAAAAGTTTGGGCACCACTGGACCACCGCAACAATGAAGATGGTACAGCGTATGTACTTATTAGAACTGTGGAGCTGATCCATTACGTAAATGTGTTACGTAATCTGGGATAGTTCCTGTAGAAAGAACAGGTGAGACCAAAAACACGGTTCTGAAAAGAGTCTGAGAGAACGTGTGGCTTTATCACTGCTCGTGTAATTTGTGAGCTAAAAATGAAGGACTTGAACTTTGCATATTTGAGAATACAACAGTAGGCGAGTACTGTCAGTCTCTGACCTTTTTCCTGTGATTGCGTTTAGATGTTGAACCTTGCTATTGTTTTGTAGTTGATGACGTGAAAAGGCTAAACAAAAACAAAAGGAAATGGAATTTTATAGCTGCGATGTCTTTCTGGAGGAAATATCTGGAGGCCAAAATGCTGCACTGCTGCTGTCTTTGCTTAGAAATGTATTTTACTGCTTAACATACAGAGCCAGGCAAACAAACCTGTTCCCTGTATAAAACAGATAGAAAATCTGTATAAAACGTCTTTTGCTGCAACTAAAATTCGCGTCATGTCCATCGTGTAAAGTTCTGAAGCAAAGAAATCACGTCCGAATGTTTCACATTTTCATGTTGCTTTTGTGTTATTAGTATTATTCCTCCTTATTTTAAGAAATCTTAAGTTAAATGTGCTTACCCCATAGGCAGATTTTGAAACATAAGCATTTCCATCTCATTAAAAAAAAAATGTTTTTCTAGTTACAGTGGGGCAAAAAGTATTTAGACAGCCACTGATTGTGCAAGTTCTCCTACTTAGAAAGATGAGAGAGGTCTGTCATTTCCATCATAGCTACACTTCAACTATGAGAGACAAAATGAGAAAAAAAATCCAGGAAATCACATTGTAGGATTTTTAAATAATTTACTTGTAAATTATGGTGGAAAATAAGTATTTGGCCAATAACAAAAGTTCAACTCAATACTTTGTAACATAACCTTTGCTGGCAATGACAGAGGTCAAACGTTTCCTGTAAGTCAGCAGGTTGGCACACACTGTAGCTGGTATTTTGACCCATGCCTCCATGCAGATCTCCTCTAGAGCAGTGATGTTTTGGGGCAACACAAACTCTCAACTTTTTGCCCATTGTTCTCATGATCATTTTGACCCCACGGGATGAGATCTTGCATGGAGCCTTATCAATGGTCTTGTATGTCTTACAATTGCTCCCACTGTTGATTTATTCACACCAACCTGTTTGCCTATTGTAGATTCACTCTTACCAGCCTGGTGCAGGTCTACAATTTTCTTCCTGGTGTCCTTCAGCAGCTCTTTGATCTTGGCCATGGTTGAGTTTGGAGTCTGACTGTTTGAGGCTGTGGACAGGTGTCTTTTATACAGATAACGAGGTCAAACAGGTGCCATTAATACAGGTAACAAGTGGAGGACAGAAGAGCTTCTTAAAGAAGAAGTAACAGGTCTGTGAGAGCCAGAAATCTTGCTTGTTTTTGGGTGACCAAATACTTATTTTCCACCATGATTTACAAGTAAATTCTTTAAAAATCCTACAATGTGATTTCCTGGATTTTTGCTCTCATTGTGTCTCTCATAGCTGAAGTGTAGCTATGATGAAAATGACAGACCTCTCTCATCTTTCTAAGTAGGAGAACTTGCACAATCAGTGGCTGACTAAATACTTTTTTGCCCCACTGTATGGTAATTAGATTTTTTCCCCTGCTGTTATGACATCATACGATACCTTGACCACGTCCTCGTCGGTGGATCTGCACTGCACCCTGTCTGAAACGTCGGTGATCGTACCTTCGGCTGTCACCGTCACCACCTTAACCGGTACAGCCACGGTTCTGCCGTTCAGCACGGCTGTGTTCAAAATCTCTGTGTCCTGAGAAAGAGAGAGAGGTTAGATCAGATTAGATCAGATCATCCTCCCTAAACATTTCCACCTGATCTGAGTAATCATTCCTCGCTGGATCAGATCTGGAAATGAGACACGTCGTGGAGATAAATCTGAACCTTTACCAAACTACAACAAACTCTAGACTATAAACAGTATAAAATGTGATAATAAATGCATTAGGATGCCTACTATTGTAATATTACCTTATGTTTGATGCTGTTATTACACATGTAGATAAAGTGTCATGGAATGTACACCAGGAAAAGACTACATGCATTTTTGAGACAACAAAAGTAGTAAGATTAATAATATAATGTATTAGTAGTAATAACAGTAATCCTGTGCCAAGACGAGCCTGTCATTAGCTATTCAATAGAGATTAGCTTGTCATCTCATCCTCTCAGGAAAAAAAAGGCCATCAAAGTAGAACCGTCTGATGGCTCTGACCCGTGTGACCCCTGAAGGACGGATAAGGTCGGTCATTCAGCTTAACTGAAAGCGAGTGGCTAATGAGGTAAAGTGACTACATTACCCATTGTCTCCCTTTGTCTCAGAAAAGGACGATGAGGGCCTGAGGGTCCTCACAGTGGGACTCAGAACGACCTCAATTAGGGAATGGAATGTGAGGCTCAGGGATAAGGGCTCGGGATGTTCCTGTTATAATGACCCTACTGCTAACCCACTGTTCTGCTCACATCTAGTAGTCATGAGCAGAATTGAGAGTAGATGTAACGCAGAATTGATCAGACCTGAGCGTAACGTGAGAGAAGTGAGGAGAAGTGAGGAGAAAATCCCGTGGATGTGAGCAGAATGAGCGGAAGGAAACTCACTAGAGGTGAAGCTGAAGATGAGCAGAGACTTAGTATATGTGAGCCAAAATTGAGTAGAAATGACTCCCACAAGGTGTGAAGCTCGAGTGCGATCGAATAAGAGGTAGAAAAGTAAGTTAGTATGTGTGCATAAACTTGAGGCAGAACTTAGTAAGCACTGTGTGAATTACAATTTGAGAAGATGTGAGAACGAAGTGAGTATATGTGAGAGTAACATAAGCATAAGAAGTGAGTGAAAGTCGAGCAGAATTGAGCCAATCAATAATCATCAGCAGAAACTTGAGCAAATAAATGAGAGGGCGCAGAACGTGAGGCCGACCATTTGTGAAAGCAGTTGGACGCGGATGGCATTAAGAATCGAGTGATGTAAGCGTAAGGGTGAAAGAAACGAAAAGGTGCCGCCAGGTCAGATCAATGAGAGCAGGACCGTCAGATGCAGAATTTAGGAAAATTGAGTAGAGTAAGACAATTTTGGAGTAGATGAGTGGGCAGAACACGAGCAGAAGTGAGTAGAGGTGAGTTGAGCAGGAATTGAGCAGAATGAGTGAAGTGAGCAGAATGTAAGCAGAAGTGAGTAGATGAAGTAGCAGAATAAGTAGATGTGTGCAGACAACGTGAGCAGAACTTAGTAGATATTATAAGACTACTTGAAGAGGTGTGTGAGCAAAACATGAGCAGAAGTGATGTATATGTGAGTGGTGGAATGAGTGGAATGGAGCAGAATTGAGCAGAACATCAGCAGAACTGGAGCAGAAGAGTTGAAATGATGAGAGAGCAGAATGTGAGCAAACGTGAGCAGAATGAGTAAATATAAGAATAACTAAGCAGGGGCTGTGAGCAGAACATGAGCGATGAGCGGAAGGGAGTAGAATAGAATGAGCAGAACTGAGCAGAACAGTGGTAGCTACAGGTGCTGGAGGGTCACTTATAACACGAGGAACATCCTGAGCCCTTAACCCCTTAAGGCTCAACATTCCCTTAATTGAGGTCGTTCCGTCCACTGTGAGACCCTCAGGCCCTCTACCGTCCTGTCACTGAGACAAAGGGAGACGTGGGTAATGTAGTCACTTTACCTCATTTAGCCACTCGCTTTTCAGTTAAGCTGAATGACCGACCTTTATCGTCCTTCAGGGGTCACATCACACGGGTCAGAGCCATCAGACGGTTCTACTTTGATGGCCTTTTTTTTCCTGAGAGGATGAGATGACAAGCTAATCTCTATTGAATAGCTAATGATGGCTCGTCTTGGCACAGGAGGCTTTCTCTTTTATTTTCCATTCTCCGCCGGCCCTGCTTTTTCCACTTCATTTCCCTCTTCAATAGATTCAGAGCAGAAAGGCAGGGGGGGTGGGTGTGGTGGTGGTGGGGCCGGTGTGTGTGTGTGTGTGTGTGTGTGTGTGTGTTGTCTGTGTTGGGGGGGGGTTTAAAAGATTAAGGGTTTGACTCTCTCTTCTCTGATTTAAAAAAAAAAATCTTTTTTAAGCGCTTCGGTTTCTGAAAGGTCGCCTCACGCAGAGCTTTTGTAATGGAATTAAAGTATCGGTACTCTTTTTTAAATTCCACGCACATCATGCTGACGTTTGCATGTCGATGTTTCTCTGGCTGGGACAAAAAAGCCGGTGTGGGAAAAAAACACACAATACAGAAAGGCGAGAGTCTGTAACTTTAGCGCGGCTGTGCCGGTGTTTAGCTACGACCGCTTTAATTACACTCGTAGAACGGAGCGGAAGGCGGAAAAACAACCCAAATCCATCAAGAACGAATGGAGGAAAATCTGATCAGAATTAAAACCCTCAAACCATCCACCTACAGAAGCATCAGGAACGAAGCAACAAACACAACGAGACATACAATATCCATACCACAAAACCAGGGTGTCTACACAACCCACTTTAACAACTTTTAACAGCAGCTACACAAAGACTTCACCTCTCTCTGCCCAGCCTACACGAACACTCTACTCAACATCAACAACAGCTACACAAAGACTTCACCTCTGCTGCCCAGCTACACAAACACTTCAACGACAGCTACACAAAGACTTCACCCCTCTCTCAGCCCAGCTACACAAACACACTTCAACAAAACAGCTACACAAAGACTTCTCCTGACCATCGCTGCCCAGCTACACAAAACACTTCAACAACAGCTACACAAAGACTTTACCTCTCGCTGCCCGTCTACACACAAAACACTTCAACGACAGCTACCACAAAGACTTTCACTTCTCACTGCCCCAGCTACACAAAAACACTTCAAAACAACAGCTTACACAAAGACATCACAAAGACTTCACCTCTCTCAGCCCAGCTACACAAACACTTCAACGACAGCTTTACACAAAGACTTCACCTCTCTCAGCCCAGCTACACAAACACTTCACACAACAGCTACACAAAGACTTCACCCTCTCACTGCCAGCTACACAAAACACTTCAACAACAGCTACACAAAGACTTCACCTCTCTCATCACACCCAGTCTACACAAAACACTTCAACAACAGCTACACAAGGGGACTTCACCTCTGCTCTGCCCAGCTACACAAACACTTCAACAACAGCTACACAAAGACTTCACCTCCCACTCCAGCTTACACAAAACTTCATTCAACATACAGCTACACAAAGACTACTCAAACCTCTCTCGGCCCAGCTACACAAAGACTTCAACAACAGCTACACAAACACTTCATCTCTCTCTGCCCGCTACACAAAAGACTTCAACAAACAGCTACACAAGGACTTCACCTCTCTCAGCCCAGACTACACCAAACACTTCAACAACAGCTACACAAACACTTCACCTCTCTCTGCCCAGTCGTACACACAAAGACTTCAACAACAGCTACACAAAGACTTCACCTCTCTCTGCCCCCTCAGCCCCCACACAAAACACTTTCAACAACAGCCTACACAAAGACTTCACCTCTCTCCTGCCCAGCTACAACAAACACTTCAACAAAAACAGCTACACAAAACACTTCACCTCTCTCTGCCCAAGCTACACAAACCTTCACACAATCGCTACACAAAGACTTCACCTCTCTCAGCCGCAGCTACAACACAAACACTTCACAACAGCTCTACACAAAGACCTTCACCATCCCACTCCAGCTACACCAAACACTTCAACAACAGCTACACAAAGACTTCACCTCTCGCTGCCCAGCTACACAAAAACACTTCAACAACAGCTACACAAAGGACTTCACCTCTCGCTGGGCCCAGCTACCAAAACACTTCAAACAACAGCTACACAAAGACTTCACCTCCCACTCCAAGCTACACAACACTTTCAACAATCAGCTACACAAAGGACTTCACCTCTCTCGGCGGCCCAGCTAAACACAAAGACTTCAACAACAGCTACACAAACACTTCATCCTCTCTTGGCCCAGCTACACAAACACTTCAACAACAGCTACACAAAGACTTCACCCTCTCCTCAATCCCAGCTACCACAACACTTCAACAAACAGCTACCACCAAAGACTTCACCTTCTCTCTGCTCTCAGGCACACCCACTACACAACACTTCAACACAGCTACACAAAGACTTCACCTCCCACTCCCAGCTACACAAACACTTTCAACAAAACAAGCTACACAAGGACTTCACACTCTCTCGGCCCAGCTACACAAAGACTTCAAACACAACAGCTACACAAACACTTCATCTCTCTCTCTGCCCAGCTACACAAAGACTTCAACAAAACAGCTACACAAAGACTTCACCTCTCTCAGCCCCAGCTACACAAAACACTTCAACAACAACAGCTACACAAACACTTCACACCTCTGCTCTGCCCAGCTACACAAGACTTCAACAAACAGCTACACAAAGACTTCACCTCTCTCTCCCCAGCTACACAAACACTTTCAACAACAGCTACACAAAGACTTCACCTCTCTCAGCCCAGCGACACAAACACTTCAACAACAGCTACTAACAAACACTTCTCACCTTCTCTCTGCCCAGCTACACAAAAACACTTCAACAACAACTAGACACAAAGACTTCACCTCTCTCAGCCCATACTACACAAACACTTCAACAACAGCTACACAAAGACTTCACCCTCTCTCTGCCACAGCTACCAAAAACACTCAACAAAACAGCTACACAAAAGACTTCACCTCCCACTGCCAGCAGATACACAAACACTTCAACACAGCTACACAAGACTTACACTCCTCTCGGACCAGCTCTACACAAAGACTTTCAACAACAGCTACACAAAACACTTCATCTCTCTCTGCTCCAGCTACACAAACACTTCAACAAACAGCTACACAAAGACTTCACCTCTCTCAGCCCAGCTACACAAACACACTTCAACAACAGCTACACAAAGACTTCATTCACCTCTCTCAGCCCATGCTACACAAACACTTCAACAACAGCTACACAAACACTTCAAACCTCTCTCTCTGCCCAGCTACACAAAAGACTTCAACAACAGCTACACAAAGACTTCACCTCTCTCGGTCCAGCTACACAATCTTTTCACCAGCTACATACAACTTTGTACAGAAACAAATTATGGTCACAAAATTGGGGTCATACACCCTGACCCAAACATGACAACAGGAAATAGGAAATAGACACTAATCTTCTCTTTGTGTTATTATTGTGTTATCATTGTACTATTTTTGCATTATGATGTTATCTTTTTGTTATCATTGTATTATCATGTTATCAGTGTTATACTTGTGTTATCACTGTATTGTTATCGTGTATAGTAGATATCACTGTTTTTGTGTTATCATTGTGTAATCTCTGTGTTATTGGTGTGTTATTGTGTGTGATCTTTGTGTCACCATTGTGTTATTTTTTATGTTATCTTTCTATTGTGTTATCTTTCTGTCATTGCATTATCATTGTGTTATTTTTCTGTCATTGCATTATCAATGTTACTTTTGTGTTATTTTTTGCTATCATTGTGTTATCATTGCATTATCATTATTTTGCATTATAATTGCATTATCATTGTGTTATTTTGCATTATAATTGTGTTATCATTGTGTTATTTTTTTATAATTGTGCCATCATTGTGTTATTTATGTGTTACCATCATGTTATCATTGAGTTATTTTTGTTACCATTGGTTGTCTTTCTATCATTGCGTTATGAGTGTGTTATTTTTGTGTTATCGTTGTGTGATTTTGTTCCAGAGAGCTCGTCCTTCTTTGAGCTAAACCTGGGAGTCAAAATTTGGCCTCGTGTTCTTCCATCGGAGCTCAACATGATCTTCACAGCACACACACACACAGACACACACAGACACACAGGACCATGTGTTGGATCATGTGTACGTGTGTGTGTGTGTGTGTGTGGTTGGGGTTAATAGCCTCTCAGCGGGCTAAACGGGGGCAGAAGCACATTAGTGGCCAGTGGGGTGAAGTGTGGTGTTTTGGTAATAAGGCCCAGCTGGACATCAGAGCAGGAGAGTGGCTAACGATACGGCCTACAGACTTACTGACACACACACACACACACACACACACACACACACACACACACACACACACACACACACACACTTTTAGAATAACAGCATCAGATCAGAGGGCCATAACTCCTCCCCTCCTCCGGTTGACTGAAGATGCCATGCCAACAAACTTACCCCCTGAGGGCACGAGATCCTGGAGTGACTCTGTTTCCTGGACTATAGAATATTGGGTCTAGATAATTGTAAAGAAAAAAGACTTTGACTTTCACTCTGACACTGAGATCTCAAAGCTTCATCAGAATGACACCAATGGAATCAGACTCAACTGGCATTAAGTAACAGTGCCAGTGGATGCTGGCATGATCTTAACCAAAGTAACGTTGTCACACAATCCCACAGACAACCATCAACTCACCAGAGATGGGACACAAACCAGAGGCTGGTAGAACTTTGTTTCCCAGTGCTTAGCCCCTGTTTCGTACTCCACCTCTGGCAAGCTGAGGGTGCGAGGCATTGCCTGGCTCCATGATTCACGTCACGTCATATCAGAATACCGTCAGGTGCTTTAGTGCGGGTCCATTTTCTAATGCTGGAGCTCTTATAGGCAGATTCCTAACCAGCACAGAGCTGTCCTGCATGCCGAATTCGATCCACACCTCTACAGGCAACACACCATCTCCATCTTTGGTCGTAGCTCATTTCCGAGCCTCTGAGCGTTCGGCGGATCGTCCCCCTGGAGAGCGTCTCCGTTCTCGGTGTCACGTCTCCATTTGAGAGCGCTGCGAAATGGCAGCTCCGAGGATCATTAAGGCCGCTGAGGGAAAACCATGACAGGAAATAAAGGAGAGCCTCTCAGGACGTGACGGCGCGCTAATAAGCAGGTGGAGTCGGACCCGGAGACTTTCGTCCCTTTACCCCGACTCAGCAGGAGCTCAGGGGAGCACGGGTGACATTTTCCCTGGCGCTCCTCGGGTCTTTAATTGGGTCTATACGGTTTAGTGGATGAGACAGGAACACTTTAGTGTGGAAATGGCAGAGGAGAGACTGATGGAGAGCCAATCATATTCCTTATAATGAGGAATCCATGCCAGTCTATTACTGTCTGTAACCGCTTCACTTTTACACGCGGCTGCTTCCTCTTCCCCAGGACCCAGTTCCAGTAGTTTGGACTCAAAATAAAAGGTCATTCAGAGTTTAAAGCTGGTCCTAAAGCATAACGTGGGAGTACTTTAAAATAGTACTGCCTGCCATGGCGATATCTAGCACTGCAGAGCATGATGGGTGATCTGTCTCACCGGAATACTACCAGCTGCTCATCAGGAAGCAGTATTAAAGATGGTGTCTTTGTTTGACACTTGTTTGTCACGTTTGTAAACACCTCCTCTCTAATGACATTTTATATTCGTTCCTTACTTTTTGCTGCCGGTCGTCTCCGCCCCCTCATGTCTGCTCTCATGTTTAAAGCCTGGTCACTTTTCGTGAAGCTGCTCTTGTGTCAGAACCCCAAAACACTCAGTATAAGATGGATCGCTGCTAACGCTTCCTGATTAGATACCTCAGGACAGGACAGATCTTAATTCCATTCAATTCTAAGGAAAAAATCCTTCCTTGTTCCTGCATATTCAAACAGCATCTGCTGTCAAAGAGGTAACATTATAACAGTTTTTTTATTTTGAGTTTCTTTTCTAACTTTTTAATTGACATTTTTCTGTTTTCTTTCCTCAGTATGTCAGCTTAGTTTTCCTTTCTCTATTTTATATTTCCAGTATTGTTTTGGCAGTTTTTTTATTTTCTATTTTGTTTTTATTTTCAGTTTTTTTTCCTGATATTTTTCATTTTATAATATTTTAATTTTCCATTTTTTTTTCAGGTTTGTTTTTTTGTCAGTTTTTTATTTTCAATGTTCTTTCCTGTTTTTTTTGTTTTATTTTGTTTTTTTGTTTTCAGTTTATCTTTTGTCAGTTTTTTCATTGTTAATTCTCTTTTCTCAGTTCAGTTTCAACTGTCTTTTCTGTTTTTTTATTTTCAGTTTTCCTTTCTCAATTTTTTATTTTAAGTTTTCTTTTCTCAGTTTTTTATTTTCAGTTTTCCTTTCATGGTTTTTTTAATTTTTCAGGGTTTTTTTTTTTTTTTTAGTTTTTCCTTTCTCAGATTTTTTTTTTTTTTTTTATTCTTATTTTCAGTTTTCCTTTGTTGGTTTTTTATTTTCAGGTTTCCTTTCCTTTTTTTAGTTTTCTTTTCTTAGTTTGTTATTTTCAGCATTTTCTTTATTCCATTTTCAATTTTCAGTTCTCTTTTCTCAGTTTTTTATTTTCAGTTTTTCTTTCATGTTTTTAAATTTTTTTTTTTTTTTTTTTAAGTTTTACTTTCTCAGATTTTTTTTAAAATTTTTCAGCCTTATTTTCAGTTTTCCTTTGTTGGTTTTTTATTTTCAGGTTTCTTTTCCTTTTTTTAGTTTTCTTTTCTTAGTTTGTTATTTTCAGACTTTTCTTTTCTCCATTTTTTTCTTTTTTTCTTCTTGCAGTTTCTTTATTTTAAGTTTTCTTTTCTCAGTTTCTTATTTTAAGTTTTCTTTTCTCAGTTTCTTATTTTGAGTTTCCTTTTCCCAGTCTATTATTTTCAGACTTTTCTTTTCTCAGTTTTTTTTTATTTTCAGGGTTTTCTTTTCCTGGTTTTCGATTTTCTCTCCCCAGCTTTTAGAACTCAGTGACTATTCTGAAGGATTCTGGGAAACCGCGTTCCCTGATCAACAGCAGTGAGTCGGCTCAGACTGCACGTCACCTCTGCCTCCCTCTGCTGGTTGGAGGTGGTACAGTCCGTCCATCCCAATGTGATCCAGTTATTTCCTCACCCTGCATTATAACGGATTAGTGGATTAAATACTTTCTATGTTATAGAGGGAGTTCAGAGGGACGGGGGTTCAGCAGGTGTTTAAAAACAGTCGTAATATTGAGCTTGCTTAGCATTGCTGTCCTTATATAGCATGCTTATGGACTACAGGTAACCATGACGACTATATATAAAACTCCTGATCAGATCCTGCACCTGACTGACTGTCTAACGGAGAGACGAAAGCTAACTCTGTGCTTATAGGATTTAATAAAGTTACTTTCCATCACCACACACTCACAGTGTGTGTGTGTGTGTGTGTGTGCGTGTGTGTGTGTGTGCTGAGCAGACATGTTTACATTGCCTTAAGGAGCTGTTTTAAGCTCTTGTTGTGTGCTGTAGTGACAGATTGAGAAAACAAAACAACACAAACCTGAATCCCCACAGCTCCACGCCTCGTGTCTGCTAATTACCTCTCAGACTTCCTCTTTGATCTCCACTCTTACAGACGAAAGCCGTGCGGCACGAGGTGCAGCAGACGCAGCAAATCTAAAGAGATTCTTAGAAATGCCTTAAAGTTTGGGGAGCTGAGAAACGGCCTGCAGGTGGCGCCGCTCTGGAGCTGGGATTAGCCTGTGTGCTCCTGCTCTGTTCTGCTGCACCTTGTTCCCTGTTGTATGGTTCGGCCTTAATAACTGTCAGCCGCACCTGCGTTCAGTCTGTGACCCGGGCGAGTGGGACTGCACAAGGAAAGGGGGGGTTCCTCTACATCTGGACACATCTGGAGGGCAGGTACGCTGGTAAATTGTCCGTTCGCCTGAATGCCCAAGATTATTAAAGCTTTATGAACTTACTGTAAGGAGTGAGAATATGTGTGGGGTTTAACGTCCGCATCGGACTCAGGGACACCGGTGTGTGTGTGTGTGTGTGTGTGTGTGTGTGTGTGTGCATGTGCACATTATAAATACACACCCCTGTAGACGCCTCCTGAGGCTTTGTATGCTACTGTCATGTAAACATAAACACGAGAAAGAACAGAAAGAAAGAAAGAAAGAAAGAAAGCAAGAAAGAATGAATTAAAGTACAAATAACAGAAAGAACAGGAAAAAAACAAAAACACACAAAAAATAAATAACAGAAAGAAAGAAAGCAAACAAGAAGAAAGAAGGAAAGAACAAAAAGAATGAAAAACAAAAGCAAGCAAGAAAGAAAGTAAGAAAGAAAGAATGAATGAATAAAAGTACAAATAAATGAAGGAACAGAAAGAAAGAAAAAGAAAGCAAGCAAAAAAGCAACAAAGTAAGCATGAAATAAAAAAGAATGAATGAAAGAAAGAAACAAACAAAGAAAGAAAGTACAAAAGCAAGAAAGAATGAATAAAAGTATAAATAAAAAAAAAGAAAAGAAAGCAAGCAAACAAAAAAGAAAGAAAGAACAGAAGAAAGAAAGCTGCTGGGGTGACCACAATGTCCAGATGAGGCAGAGTTTTATTTCCCATTACTCCTATTCCTATAAAGTGAAGGAACGTTGATCAGATGGACGTTCTGGGTCTGATCGTCCACAGTTTGTCTGCTCATAGCACTGCTAAAACAACAACTCTAATGGTGGCCTAAGACTTTTGCACGGTACTGCATATAGAGTCCTAACTCAGTGTGTTATCCATTCTGACTCAGTGCCTCGTCAGAAGCTTCCACTGCCTCATCACTGCAGGGTTCCAATCACCCGTCAGAACGTTATCGTATGGTCTTACTGACCGGTGCCCTAAGAGGCTTCTGTGCCACCCCGATGCAGTCAGACTGACCGCAGTTGGCACGAGGGCGACTGATTCATACGGACACGTGTGGGGTGCTAAACCCCAAACCAGACGTCTTAGAGCTAAGCTCCTCCACACAGCTCGTCCCTCTAACCCGCTGTGTGTGTGTGTGTGTGTGTGTGTGTGTGTGCTATAGATCTAACTACAAAGGCATTAGATAAGAGTGTGTACACTGACCCCATAAGCTCCAGTGTGCATTGAGGCTCTATGAATAAAAAATGAAACGCGTGGCACAAGCTCCACATTAGAACCTCAGGTTCAAACTTCTTGGAGTAAACATCCAGGAGTGTTTGATGAGGCGGGAGAGCAGGCTGCACTTATTCATAAACACACACACACAGTCTCGCTGGACACTTTATTAGGTACACCTCCTCGTTTCTACTCTCATTTCTAGCATGTTGTAGTTCTGTAACTACAATCTGTAGTCCATCCCCTTTACTCTGCTCTCTAATGGTCCAGGCCCCCAACAGGACCAGCACAGACCAGGTCCTGGATCAGACACAGCAGTGCTGCCGGAGTTTTTGCTACTACCTTATTGCTTCACCCTGCAGATGCAAAGTCAGAGACAGCAGTTCTAATGCCAGGCCTCGTCTTGGTTCTTCTCAGTTCTGCAGTGACGGTGAAGGTGGACGGCCGAACTGAAAGCTCAAGAGAAGCTGCCACATTCCCAGGTGCAGATGAGTTTTTTGCATTGGGGAAAGTAAGACATTTATGGGAGAAGAAGATCCATTTCCCTTTCAAACTGCAGTGAGGTAGCAACTTAAATACTTAGACTACAGACCACCGAGGCATGTTCTCTCAGGCTTCAGCCTCCAAACGTTCTGGCACAAGTTACATCAGATCAATGTTTTAAACAATAGAACATTGTTCTGAGCTCCACAGCCTTTACGAGTCTAGGGCGACAGTGGGAAGGAAAATCCCCCTAAATGTGACGAAGAACAAACCACAGGAGAACTAAGCCTCAGAGACCTAACCTGCTAGTAAAAGTAATTTATTACTAAGTGTCTCCACCTGCGGTTCCATCCTCCTCCGTTACTCCAGTACCTCACCCTGTGGTGTCTGTGTTACACAGCACTGACCTGAGGTTCCTCTGCATTAGAGAGACTTTACACAAACGCTAGTGGAACAAAAAACTCTCTCTCACACCCAGTCTTACATTTTATTTTAAAACATCTCGTTACCTGAAAGCTCCAGCGATACGACTGACCTTGAGAAGAATAAGCAGGGAAAGCTTAAAGAGAGAGAGCGAGAGAGAGAGAGAGAGAGAGAGAGAGAGAATAATTCAGGTATGAAATGATACTAAAGAGTTTTTTTATCCTTCTGGCAAGCAGGGACTCTGAAGCCGAACTTCTGAACAACTGCAGACTGCTACCCCGTCTGAAAGCCTAAGTTACCATAAATGCCCTTCAGGACCACTTTGCCACGAGCCTGTGATCTCTGCGAGAAGAAGGAGGACGCCGCTGCGCTGATTTAGCTACAGTTAGAGATTTTGGGAAGGACAAGAGTCGGAGCGAGGATGAACAGGAAGGTTGTGGAATAGCAAAAGGGCTCAGAATAGGGCAGGACACTCGTGAATAAAACATGGCCGGAGGTGGCAGGGCTATATTTTAACTTTATAGGACAAATCCCACTTCGCCTTCATGAATACCACACCTGCAATCGGCTCCCATCAATGGGCCTGGTGGGAGGAACTGGAAACCCTGGTGAATTTAAACGAGGTGCCTTCTTTATGCACGAAGCAGTGATGAAATGCCAAGGTCAGGCTCGCCGGAGCGTGCTCGGGCCCTGGGGACGGGCGCTCTCTTCTCCCTGCTGGATACAGCCGTATAGATTTGGACAGGGGTCTTTTTGGAATGGAAATGCTGTCCCGGCTGCCACAGTCTGTCTGAATGACTTCACATGTAGTCGGGTTTTGGATAATGGAATAAACTGAAGGAACTGGGAATTGAGTTGAATTCTTTATTTAACCCCAGCAGGCAGCTCCGTTCTGGAACCTCGTCGCCAGATGGCAGGAAAATTGCACACGTCTGAAACCATCACCGCAGAGCAGGCCGAGAGTCGCTGTGGCAGAAACGGGGGGGTTGATCCCTAATCGGCGTCCTTTCCCTCAGACTCAGACTGACGTACATCTGGGTAGAACTGCTGGAGCTCGAACCCAGGTCCCAGAGGTGCTGTGCCAGTGTTTTAGACCACTATTTTCTGGTCAGTTACTTTACTGACTGTATATTTGCTTTTGAGAATGTGTCTGCGATGCAGGGGCACCCATGGTCGGCATCACGTGAACCGCACCACCAGTGTCTCGGTGGGTACAGCACCAAGTCCAAGTGCTAAGCCGCTGTGGTTCGATTCCCTCCACTAACAAAGAGAAGTCTGTCAGTTATGGATTTGTGCTGGAGTTAACTGGCACCATAAAGCCCAGCTATTGGTTCCCTGGCACTGGTTAAGTCAAGGTTCTAGTCTCTTGCCATTGTTAGTGTTCATATGTTCCTGGTCTCAGTGCGTACTCCACCGCGTCGCCATTGGGGCGGTTCCTGGGTCTCAGAACGTCTTGTGGTGGTGCTTACCAAAGATGGCCAAGTGGTTAAACACTGAACGTGAAAGGAAAAAGTGATGCGGAAATGAGAAAACTTTATTTTACTTTACTTTATTTTTTGCTATTATTTTTTATTAACATTATCCTGAACCTGGACATGTTAGTGAAATGTCTCTGTGTTTGTGGAGGAAAGGGAACAACAGGGGGCAAAGGAACATGAAGATGAAATAAAACACTGCCGAGAGGTAGACTGAAAATACAGGAGCTGCTTCATGAGGAGCTGAAAGGACGCTGATTGATCGGTGAGTTTTTGTCAGCACTGAACAAAACAAAGCTGCATTTTCAGCCGCCCGAAAAACACATTCGGTTTGGAAGGTACTGTCAGTATTGATGAGCTTGAATTAATTTACTGATATCAGAACAATTGCAGGAAAACAATGTTAAATCAAACGACTGACTTTTACCTATAGAAACCAGAATGGGCTTGTATTGTCGTGCCATGGGATAATAATAAACAATAGCCTGTGCAATGGCCTCAAACTTCATGATCAAATCTCAAGGTTTTCCAACCAGACACAAAATGCGTCATGAAAAAAAAGCACTTTTATGAAATTCATCCGGAAATCCAGATTTCACTAAGCAGGAGTCAGAGTTTATTCCTCATCCTTATCTTAAGCTATTCAGGCCGACAGTTTTGCTTTTATTTCATTCCGAATGACCTTCTTAAGTGCTGTCTTCAGATCAAACTGAGGATAAATAATGAAGGGAAAAACAGAAGTGGACGAATTTGCTCTCTGATTTTGCGTGGGAGTCGAGCGAGTAGGAATCGCCTGCCTATCTCATGCTCTGCCCTGGCACAATTACTCAGCTTTGGAATTCTTTCATTATTTCCATTTATTATTAATCGGTCCTGAGAGACAGTCGGTTCGTTTGATATGCTGTGTGCCAGAAATGCTGGATTATGAAACAGACGGGTAATGTCGGCGCAACCCTGGACACGAAGACCTCGGGGTCGATGCCACACATGACACCCGAAGGGCACTGAGACTTGAGAGACTCTGGCAAGATGGAACGCAGACAGAAACTCTTCTCCAGATCAGGACAGGCTCATTGGCACCAGTCTGAAATGAAACGCCTCGCCAGATATGGGATACGAAATGATATGGGGCATCGGTAGAGCTCTGCCACTCACAACTCTGGCAAACAGATTTTAGATACGTGTAGTTTCTTCCTGGCATCGGAAATCCAGCGTGCCTCCCTGAAGTGTTCAAAAGTCTGTGGACGTTTGCATGTTGGGTTTCTGTCTTACCAGGATGCCCGACTCCCTTACAGCAGACCAGGGGTGCCACCTATGCCAAGATGCTTTTGGATCCATTGGCTGGTAGGTATATTCTCACACCTGAAGGATTTGGGGTACAATCTTGAGCTTAGGTTGCTGTCTAGGTGGAATTTGTCATGTTCTCCTTTCATGCTTGCTCTAATTTGCCCGTGTATTTAGTCTGGGTGAAATGCCTGGCATGATGTCTCGATCCTGCCATAAATCTTCAAGGATGTCATGATCAGGCCAGCTATCGACTCGGTGGCCGCTGTGTGTGTGTGTGTGTGTGTGTGTGTGTGTGTGTGTGCTCTTCTGCAGTGTGTAAATCATCCAGTGCAGCTTCTCATCCCGATCTTCTTGCTCTGTCTTTTTGAGCGGGTGAGTGATGCTGAAGCTCGGCACTCAGCAGGGTTTAACCTCTCAACCTCCTCGTTCTTTTATTTCTCTTCCGTCTCTCATCTCTCTCAGCGTGTGTTAAAAACCCTCCATCGCTCCTCCATCATGCTTCCTCCCTGCCCTTCTCTGCTGTCTTTTATCACTCTTTCCTCAATCTTCTGAGCGAGTGGGAACGACGTAGCTCCGACACAAAAGGACAAGATGAAACTCTAACATGGCTGCAGGAATGTACTGGTTTCTGGAGGGCACAGCGAGCCGGACTCAGACAGAGCATGTCGGATCGAAGCGAGCACCCCCTCCCAGCAGCCCGGGCTCCACTGGGGCCTCGACTCACTGCCTCTGTCCTCTGATCCGAACCACCGATTCCCCCTCAGTTCACAGAAATCCATCCTTCTAAAGCTCCAGCAGATGAGACACTGAGCCGAGCTTTCCAACACTCGTTTCAGAACAAACCCTCCTTTGTTCACACTCTCCCTCCTCGTGCTTAAAGCTGCGCCAGGATCAAGGGCGGTAAGTTACAGTATGTAGCCAAAAGTATGTGGACACCTCAAAGTAACATGAAAAACCGTGGCTGTTGGTTTGGAGGGGCCAAGAAAAGGCTTTCCGCTAGATTTTGAAACATGAAGCAATGATGTTGGACAATAAGTTCAGGATCACAACTCTAACCTCAACCAAACTCCTAATCCTAACCCTAAACCCAACTGCTAACAGCTAATCTTACTCCTAAACCCAACCCCAAATCCTAACCCTAAAATCAAACTCTATCCCTAACTCCAAATCCCAAGCCCTAATCCTTATCCATAACCATCTGCCTTAACTCTAACCCCAATCCCAAACCCTAGCTCTTAACACTACCCCCTACATCTAACAGCTAACCCTAATCCATAATCCTCAGCCTTAACTCTAACCCTAACCCCAACTCAAATCCTAATCTGTAACCCCAAATCTAAACCTCACCCCTAACCCCTAACTCCTTACCCTTAAAACTAACTCTAACCCCAACTTTTACCCTAATCCCTAACTCTAACCTTATAACAAATCAATACCTTAAAGTTAAGATTTAATAATGTTTATATTCAACATATCAGAACATGATAGGGTCAGCCTAGGCTCAGTGTCACGACAAACTGCTTAATGATCACGTAATTGATTTTTTGAAGAGGTTCTACTAAAAAATATATATTTTGGAATTTAAAAAAACTGTGACATTAGTGCTCAGGTGGTGCAGCGGCAATTTTCTCTCCAGGTGGTTCCACTTGGCCAGGTTGGACTCTTCCCAGACCCTTAATCAGCCAGGACTGAGGGAGGGATTTGCAGACGGGGGGAGTGTCCTTCAGAACTGCAACAGTGACTGATTTCGTCCAGGGTGCAGGGTCTGATCATGACACATGCCTGTACTAAAGTATTCTTACAGCTCTACATAATGAGTAGAGATCATTTTGGATTCCTCTCTATTAGATATGGAGGTCCCAGAGCTCAGCTCAGGGGTCCCGGCACAAATTAAGTCCTGATCGGGAGTGTTGTGTAACAGATGTGCACAAACAGGGTAAGTGGTGCAGTGAACTCAGTACACACACACACACACACACACAGACACACACACACACACATGCTGTTTCCATGTTCCCTCCAGCAATCCTGTCAGTTCCTTCCTCTTCTCAGCTTCACTTCAAACGCTGCAGGAGAGCAGCTCATGAGCACAAATCAACAGACGAGCAACAGATAAATAAATTACAGCCAAGAGATTTAGCTCTCGACACGTGGCATCCCTCAGTCTGTCTGACCTCAGGCATCGGGACGAGGCTGACAGACAGGTGGGGTACGACAGGGAGGCTTTAAAGAAGCACGCCATGACAGACTGCTCTCTCATTCTGGCTTCTCCTGCGGCACGCCGTTCGACACCGGCGAGTTCAATCAGGAGAAGAAGGATGGAACATCCGAGTTTGACCTCCTAATGTGCTGTGAATGTGACCAGATTCCCACCGGGACGGAGCGGAGGAGGATTAAGGTGCATCAATGGTCCTAAAACACCGGCAATCGGATTAGAGTAATCCACCACATGGTTTGTCTTAACGTGATTAGACCTGAGGGTCATCAGCATCAGATAGTTTACTAACAGAATGATTCGAAGCCACCTGAAGCACCTGCTGAAACATCTCCAGGACACCCGAGACTCCCAAGATCTTCAGAAGACCCACAACGCTGAAGGGCTACATAATCCCGGCTCGACAGGGACTGGAGACCTGTGGTTCGGAGCCTCTAAATTTCCTCGTAGAGTTTTTCCTTGCCACTGTCGCCTGCTCATTTGGGCTCTGCTTTGCTAGCTCAAGGCAGAGCTTTAGAGCGTTTTTTATCATGGTTGTATAATAAGTTTGTCCTTCTGTTTCTTTGACTCAAAGAAAGCCTTTCACGATATCTGATTTTTCCCCTGCAGACACAACTTAAATCCGTTGCTTTTTTTCCTTGAAACTACTCAATGCAATTAGTTTTGTCAGCTGGAATAAAAACCAAGGAAACTGCGGATCATCGCATCACAAAAGCACCTTCCATTTGTCCAATTACATGCTCATTAAGATATTATTTTATTACACTGTTTTACAGGTTTGCGCCGATTAATGTCCGCCTTGCGTTCGTTATCGAGTCACATATGTTTTTTTTTATTGTACTCTAATTTAAATATAAAGGGTATTTTTACAAGAAAACAGCTTGTAAGTGATACGTGAATGCATCAGAGAGACCGATGAAAACACAAGTGAGGGATGAGCGATTGAAACGATCAGCCAGATGAACCAGAGACTCAGCTTCCCCTCACGGCTTAAGCTATAGAGGCTAAAAATCCGTAAGTGCACACCGTCTCTTTACCCGGCGTAATTAAGGGGCGTTCATAAGGGGAAGGAGTCAAATGGCGAGTCCATACAGGCCGCACATGAAGCACACTTCATTCTAATAACTGTAATCGCTTACATGGAGCAGGTAACAGCGGCACGGACGACTCCATTCGCAGACCGACGCCACTTTAAAGGGGTAACGGGGCGGCCGAGCCAGAGCGAAAGAAAGAGAAAAGGAGAGAGAGACGGATTAGCCACCGGGGTGTCATATATCAGAGCGCTCTCCTCGTGGAGTGTGTGAGTCACGCAGCTTGAAAAGCGTAATGCGATACACTCGCCCACTCGTAGCCGAGCCTAAATGTGAGGGGAGGAGAAGGGAGGAGAGGACGGCGATACGGCCAGAGCAAAGGCGACAAGCCTTTTAAAATCCCATTTAGAGGCCGCTCGGATGGAAAGTCGACAAGCAAACAGATGAAACAAGACGAGATAAAGAGCTACACCAACCCGGCAGCTACAGGGCAGCGGGACTCGGGTTCGAACTCAAAGCCACTTCTTAATGTGTGACTAATTGTCCGTTAGAGCTTAGTGCCTGGCTCTCAGTCACGAAAGGAAACTGGCCCTAAGAGGACGGGATTTTAGAGCGAATATTAAAGCGAATATTATTCCTCAGAGTAGAAGCGGAGGAGGCAAGAGTTCCTTACTTACATAAATGTACTACTAATCCAGCTGTACTGAAGTATTTTTTTATTATTGGACTGTGGTAGCCCAGTGGGTAAGGTACTGGACTATGGACCAGAAGGTCCAGGGTTCAAATCCCACCTCTGCCAAGCTGCCACTGTTGGGTCCTTGAGCAAGGCCCTTAACTCAGAGTTGCTTGGATTGTAAGGCTGTATCAATTGTAAGTCGCTCTGGATAAGGGTCTGATAAATGCTGTAAATGTATTTTTTTAGGTATCTACTTATTTCCTAGTTTATCTATTGATTTCTTTTTCTTTTAGGCAATACTAGTCAGGCACCAAACGAAGCACCAATCAGAACCCTACGTTAATTTGTGACGCACTGCAAGAACAAGCATTTATACAATACATCTATGAGCGATCAGAGACACAACCCTCTGAAAGAATAAAACTTATAAAGTCTTTCTTTTTATCCTTCAGCATAAGGCATTCTATTTCCAATAATAGTTCTGTACACTTTATACTGTTTTAATTAATCAGACACTCGAGGTTTTTCCATCTCCCTGAGCAGCTGATTTCTATTTCTGCCATGAATATAAGATCTATATTTTTTTTTAAAGTTTTGCATAAGTATTTTCTAATTACGTATTGTAGTGGCGATTAAAAGAAGAACTGAAGTAAAAAAAAAAATGGTTGAAGCTGCAGTTTGTCGGACTGAAATGCAGTGATGGTGTGTCAGAGAGTCAATGGTAACTAGAAACTATAGTATATCATGATTTACTGCATTATTGAATATTATCATGTCTAGTTCTAAGAGATTTAGCAGCATTTATTAATAAAATCTAAAGTATTTTGCATATTTTGGCTCCTCAGGTCTGAAAATGTTTTATTTTGTTGGTGCTGTGGTGTTTTAGCTAAAGATGATAAGGACATCTGTATGATTTTATGCAGATGATTCATGTCGCTGTGTTGTGGATCAGCACCTCTTACCCTCAATAAAAGACGTCCGGATTCAAAATGAGAAAAATTGGAAAGAGAAAACTGAGTTAGAAAGGATTTTTAAAAGAATACGGTTACTTTTTAACAGTAAAATTTAGCAGCATGTACTTTTATACGTCTACTTGAGTAAACGATACAACCTGTACTTCAACTTTTACTTGAGTATTTTGTTAAATCTGATTAGTAGTACTTTTACTTTAGTAAAATTAAGTAAATTGTAAACAACTTCGGACTCTGTACGTTACTACCTTATTATCTATCGATAATCTCACAGAAATATGTGACAAACTGCAAACTTTAATATTAAATAATCAAATACTTCATTTTCTCAAGTAAATGTGGTGTTTCATTCCGTGGCGCGTTTGACTCCGGTGTTGTCAGATCTCGCAAGAAAAAAAAGTCTCACAATCAATGGAAAGGAGCCCAAATACAGCCAGAATAGGAGTTAGAATAGAAGGACCTGGCAACCGTGTCGGGTTAGGCTCTTGCACATGCACAGACTGAGAAAAAAGACTGAAATCAGGTCACTGGTATACCTGCTACGAGTAATCAGATTACTGGGGTAAAATTCAGCTCTCTTTATTGTATTTCTTCATCTGATTTCTAGATCAAACTATGCTGTTTACATCATTGCAGAAATCAGACTATGATCAGATGATTAAGTGCATGTAACTGCACTCAGTGGTATAAATAATGGACCCCTGTGATGGACTGGCGTCCAGTGCCCAGTGAAGAGCAGGACGAGCTCCGGACAAGCAGTGGGAAAACAGGACATTATCTGGAGAACAAACTGAAATGATTATCGCTATATGCTAACGACTGATTGTAATGACCGTCCAGTTATTAACACTGAGGTGCTGTAATGTTGAGTCACATCCAGTCCTTGTTCGATCGTCTTTGTGCTCTGATGCGTCTGCTGCCTTTAATTAGAGGGTAGACAGGATCTACGAAGAGCTCCGCCTGTCCAGCGGCTCCAACAAAACTTCGAGTGTAATTACAGTCTTGTTTAATTACAGCTGAGCTTAATTATGTGTTATTAGTTGGGAATTATTTTGAGCACAATCCATTTTGGCTTCAGTTCATTATTCTCTGTTGTGGTTATTGTAATTGTTTTTTTTAAATAAATAACTCATGACAGCATGTCCCCCGTGTTTGGTGGAAGATTCAGCCGTTTGTATTTGTGACAGCGGAGGAAGAAGTAGTGCGTCTTTGCAACGCAGCCACCAGAGAAACAAGTGGAAGAAGAAATCTACGATAATATCTTAATTGTTGTTTTAACGATGTGTGAGCTCACGGTATCGGGAATGTCACTCAATATGGAAAAAAAAAAAAAAAAAAAAGTGAGTGAGTGAACGAACAGCACCAGGAGGCAAAAAACAGACCCCACCAGCCTCACAGTTATGTTGTTGGAGGTGGTTTGGCTTTCAAAAGATGGACGTTGCTTAAAAGAGGGCGATCTGCAGACTGTCGGAAATCAGTTGCCTTTAAAGACAGCTCAACAACGAACTAATTGCGGCATCTATGAACTAACCACCGTGCAGAATACGAAGATTTGGAGAAACTCCGAGAGTCAGCTGTCCATAACAAGCTTAAACCAGCCAAACCTCAGTAAGACCTTCAGTAAGACATTCATTGCTGCATTTCAGGCCTGCAACACATTCCAAAAAAATGTTGGGTTGCGGCAATTTAGGGCTAGTAATGAGGTAAAAAAAAACTAAATAATGATGAGATTTCAAACACGTGATTATAATCATGATTTGGTACAAAAGCAGCATCCAGGAAAGGCTGAGCCTCTGAGGAGTAAAGATGATCAGAAGATCTCCAGTTTATCAACAAATGTGTAAGAAAATGACTGTAAGGGATTTAGACATTTCTTCCTCTACAGAGCATAACATCATTAAACGATTCAAGGAATCTGTAGGAATTTCAGACAAGCCTACACTGGAGGGGTGATCTCCGCTCCCTCAGACAGCACTGCATCAAGAATCACCATTCATCAATAGCTGATAGAACCACGTGGACAAGGGATTCCTTTATCAAGCTCTACATCACAAAGCTACATTCACAAATACCACTTTTCATTTGCATTTTCCATACCGCCCCAGCTTTTTCTGATTCGGGGTTGTAAATCCTATTACCGCCTTACTCTGCCATTAAAAGAGATACATGAGTTTCTTCTGAGATTCTAATAGACGATGCTTTAAGGTTACCAACAGCTTTGTCGCTTTTTGATTCGAATTGGCTGTGTACTTGTGCCATTCATGCATCACTCCACACTGAATTGTCTGCACTCTAGCAGTTCTTTCTGGCAGCTCAGCAAAAGCACAGCAGCAGCAGCAGCGGCAGCAGCAGAAGACGAAGAAGAAGAAGACGAGCTGGTTATTATAAGAGAGCCATGGAGCAGCACAATTAGACTTTCTCCTATTCTGGCAATTTTTCGTATCTTGACAAATAGCCGGTTAGATCTTGCTTGCCTTAAGTCAGCAGTCTCTGTTCTATCAGGGTAGCATAAAGGGTAAGTGCGCTTTGAGGAAAATGATTAGTGGGTGTATTAGTAAGGAAGAAATATTTAACGAAGAAGGAGGAAAATGGAATTGAGTTCAGAAATAAAGCCAAAAGAAACGGCATTCGCTAAACTGATAAATATACTCCTGCTGTAGTAAAGCACTTTATCCTGATGAGGTCTGGAGCTCGTCCCAGAAACACTGGGACAACAGGGTGCCAGTCCATCACAGGGCATCACACACACACACACACCTAGGGGCTCTTTAGGAGAACATGCTAAACTCCACACAGACAGAAATCTGAGTCAAAGATCCCAACACCTGCCACATAATAAGCATAGTCCTTTTCATTTTGTATCTAATTTTCCTGTCATTTAAATCATTCCAGTCACTTTACTCCCTGGGAAGTTTGCATGTTCTCCCTCTGCCTGTATGGGTTTCCTCCAGGTACTCCAGTTCCACACATGTGTTTGGTCAACTGGCATCTCTAAAGTGTCCAAATAAGAGATGTCTAGCACTGTTTCCCTCCTATGCTCCCTCCAGTTATGCGAATTTGACCACAGCAACATTGAGACTCTCCACTATAACATAAACTCAAACCTCGCCTCGCCAGAGGTGAGATACGAGCCAGAGTTGCTCACAGCTAAAGCACTGGTTTAGACTGCTGAGCCTCCCTTATTCGTATTGTGCCTTTACCACCGTGCCCTCTCTCACCACTCTCACATACAGGAGGATACAATACAAAACGTCTGAACCGAATTAAGCATGAGTCACAAGGAAATTCTGGTTTTTAATCCAATTGTATTTAGCTTCAAGTTTAACTTTTTTCAGTCTCAAAATAATTATGGTTTTCCGGACTCCAGTAACCTCTTAGCTGGCTAAAGGCTCTTCAGCTGAATTAAGCATTCACTCATCACAGGGAAGTTCTCAACTGGTTTTTAAGTTCAAATTAAACTTTTTAGCGCAAAATAATTACAGATTTCAGATCCTCAGTAACCTCATAACTGGCCACAGGCTGCTTAGAACAAATAATTATACACCTCCACCAATCTCAATAAAGAAGTCTAAAAGGATTTAAATCTAGAGAACAAGTCAAGTGGATGATGCAAGGGGCTGTGGTTGCACCCTCTCTCACCACTCTCACACACAGGAGGCTACTATACAAAAGGTCTCAATGGAAGTAAGCATGTACTTGTCACAGGGAAGTTCTCAACAGCTTTTGTACTTCAAGCATTTTATCTCAAAATAATTACAGATTTCAGAACCCCAGTAACCTCATAGCTGGCCACAGGCTGCTCAGAACAAATCATTATACACCTCCACCAATCTCCCTACAGAAGTCTACAATGATCCCAAATCTAGCAACTCAAATGATTCATGGTGACCTCGCCCTCTCTCACCAATCACACACAGGAGGCTACTATACAAAAAGTCTGAACTGAATTAAGCACGCACTCGTCACAGGAAAGTTTAACTTGAAGACAAACTACAAATGAAGCTTTTTAGCTCAACATACTTATGGTTTTCATGACCCCAAGAACCTCCAACAGTCTCCCTACAGAGGTCTAAAATGATGCCAAATCTGACAAACACATTGAGAAGATGCGAGGCGCTGTGCCCTCTCTCACCACTCTCACACACAGCAAAATACTATACAAAAAGTCCAAACTGATAAAGAACCTTAACCTTTATCTAAAGTGTGACACCTCATGGGACATTAACCCTGTATTTGTTAAGCCTCTAAGACTAACTGGAAGGCTGTGATGAGCTATCTTGAGCCAGACCTTTTACAAAAAGTGTCTGGTAAATGCAGTAAATATATATGAATAGATCCTAGGTTAAGTATTGTGTACGTTCTGCGCACTGTTCCTTTAAGCTGCTTTTATGTGACACTTCATTGTTTAATGGCTGCCATTAAGGGAAATCTCTAACAAGATGCCATCAAGGTCATCGTCTGTGATGGCAGCATAGAGGATGATCTTCCTGCTGAGAAAAACGCACCAAGCTTTCCAGACTGACGCCCACGACTGTCGCATTAATGCTGAAACAATAACCTACTCACGTTCACGTCTCATACTTACTGCAAACCTCCTCATTACCCAGCACTGAACCCGCCACCTATGTACAGGAGGTTCTGCTCCAGATCACCGGCGTTAAGCCCAAACCCTCCAGAGCGGAATTTCTATCGTCTCGTTGTCTCCTAACAGAGCGTAAAACACACACGCTTTGCGATTTCAAACTTCTCCCATTTAGATTAAAGAGGCAGCGAAGCCGGAATGGAAAAGCCACGGAAAGTCTGGCAGAGGCAGAGGGAGATATGAAGGGGAAGACAGACGATAATAGAGGAGCCTCCTGCTGTGCTGACAAATCTGATCTGCCTCCAATTACCAGCCGCTGGATCTGTCTGAACATGACCCACATTGCAGACGTGATCGTTCCGTCTTCCTCCCTCTCCCGCTCTCAAAAGTAAGAAAAACTAAGGAAGTCATGAAAGTAAATCGTCTCCGTCTCTTCGGCGCGCCCACGCCGGAGGAAGTGCTGCCGCTCGCAGAATCTCGGCGCCGCCGGAGAGTCCGGCACCGAGACGTCCGTCAGCGAGATGCCTGAGACTCCTCAAAAAACCCACTCCACTTCAACCACTAGTTTCTTAGGTTAAGCTTCGTTCCCTGTCTGCATCTCAGCCACCACCGCTTCACTCTTAGAGGAACACGACGTCCTGCTGGGTGATACCGAACTTCTCCAGTGCAGGTGCTGACAAATAGAGGAAGTGACGAAGTTTACCAACTTAAAACTGTTTCTGTCCAACTCGTTGTATTAGCTGCCTTTCTGTATCAATTACTGTCTGATCTACACTACTGTGCAAAAGTCTTAGGCCACTGTTGCAATAGACTTGTTGTTTTAGCAATGAAAAGCCATTTCAAACTAGGATTCATCTCTCCGTGATCCTCTTTTCCATTAATCTTCATTCCATCTTTCTCACATCTTTTTACCCTGTTCGCCTTCCAAAAAAAGTGGTTTCTTGGCTGCTACTCTTCCAAAAACACCGTTCCTGATCAAGGACTGTACAAGGATCAACTTGGCATCCAAATTAAGCTCCCAGATGCTGCTATGGCTCAAGTGTAAGGGAACACTAGTGGAGTAAGTAAGCGTAAGGGAAGAAACACTAAACGCTCACCACTGTAGCCTATAGAAGCTGTTTAGCTGATTTTTTTCCCATTTTACAGTGGGGCAAAAAAGTATTTAGTCAGCCACTGATTGTGTAATCCTACTTGGAAAGATGAGAGGGGTCTGTAATTTTCATCATAGCTACACTTCAACTATGAGAGACAAAATGAGAAAAAAAATCCAGGAAATCACATTGCAGGATTTTTAAAGAACTTAATTATAAATCATGGTGGAACAGAAGTATTTGGTCACCCACAAACAAGCAAGATTTCTGGCTCTCACAGACCTGTAACTTCTTCTTTAAGAAGCTCTTCTGTCCTCCACTCGGCACCTGTATTAATGGCACCTGTTTGACCTCGTTATCTGTATAAAAGACACCTGTCCACAGCCTCAAACAGTCAGACTCCAAACTCAACGATGGCCAAGACCAAAGAGCTACCGTAAGCTGCAGCAAGCTTGGAAGAGTGAATTTACAATAGGCAAGCAGGTTGGTGTGAATAAATCATCTGTGGGAGCAACTGTAAGAAAATGGAAGACATACAAGACCATTGATAATCTCCTTGATCTGGGGCTCCACGCAAGATCTCATCCCGTGGGGTCAAAATGATCATGAGAGAACGGTAGCAGAAATCCCAGAACTACACAGAGGACCTGATGAATGACCTGCAGAGAGCTGGGACCAAAGTAACAAAGGCTACCATCAGTAACACACACTACGCCGAGAGAGACTCAGATCCTGCAGTGCCAGGCGTGCCCCCCTGCTTAAGCCAGTTGCATGCCCAGGCCCATCTGAAATTTTGCCAGAGAGCATATGGATGATCCAGAGAGGATTGGGAGAATATCATGTGGTCAGATGAAACCAAAATAGAACTTTTTGGTAAAAACTCAACTCGTCATGTTTGGAGGAAGAAGAATGCTGACTTTGCACCATACCTAACTGTGAAGCATGGGGGTGGTCTGTATTGTAAGTCGCTCTGGATAAGGGCGTCTGCTAAATGCTGTAAATGTAAATGGGTGGAAACATCATGCTTTGGGGCTGGTTTCTGCAAAGGGGACAGGACGACTGATCCGTGTTAAGGGAAGAATGAACGGGGCCATGTATCGTGAGATTTTAAGCCAAAAACCTCCTTCCATCAGTGAGAGTGTTGAAGATGGAACGTGGCTGGGTCTTCCAGCATGACAATAATCCCAAAACACACCGCTTGGGCAACGAAGGAGTGGCTCCGTAAAAAGCATTTCAGGGTCCTGGAGTGGCCTAGCCAGTCTCCAGACCTCAGCCCCATAGAACATTTGTGGAGGGAGTTGAAAGTCCGTGTTGCCCCAAAACATCACTGCTCTAGAGGAGATCTGCATGGAGGAATGGGCCAAAATACCAGCTACAGTGTGTGCCAACCTGGTGAAGACTTACAGGAAACGTTTGACCTCTGTCATTGGCAACAAAGGTTATGTTACAAAGTACTGAGCTGAACTTTTGTTATTGACCAAATACTTATTTTTCACCATGATTTACAATTAAATTCTTTTAAAATCCTACAATGTGATTTCCTGGATTTTTTTCCCCTTGTTGTCTCTCATAGTTGAAGTGTAGCTATGATGGAAATTACAGACCTCTCTCATCTTTCTAAGTCGGAGAACTTGCACAATCAGTGGCTGACTAAATACTTTTTGCCCCACTGTATACATTCATGGAACCAATATGTGTGTGTGTGCTGTGTGTGTGTGTGTGTTTGTGTTGGCAGCTGAGACGAGTCCTGAGGTTTGATAAACTAATAAACAGCATTTAGTTCAGATTGCTTAACAGCATGGTGCCTTTAATTGTGATATATTCAGAAATGAGAGCGAGAGAGGAGGGTGTAGGAAGCGGGAACTGAATCATAAATGAGATTGCTAAGAACCCATAAATATAATCAGAGCCTGCCGGGGACGCTGCATAATTAATAATGGTTAGCGTTAATAATCTGTGACCTTCACACTCAGACTGTGGGTAAAGTTCAGGTTCTTTATGACAAACCCCACACCTGTATCAACGCTGAGTCTGGTGATGTAGTCAAGACTGCTAGAGCCGAGCCCGAGTCCAGATTAAGATTTTTCATCATACAAGAATAATAGCAGGTAACGGAAAAATGAATTAGTTTGTAATTCCCTTTACATTCATATATATACATGATATATATTAAGACATAACATTATATTTCATCCTATATTTTGAAAAATATAACATTAAATAACATGTAGCCTAAAATGACTATTTATTATTATTATCTTCCAGTCTTAATCAATCTACAGTAATGAAGCTTTAGGAAGGAAATGATGGTGATGATTCTGATTCCCTTCTTCTCTCCAACTTTATCAGAATCACCTCATAAAGTCAGCTGAATACAAACAACATCCATGAAGATTTATTTGCACAAAGAATACATTACTGTAGATGTAAAAATAAAGAAAAACACGACAAACACAGCGCAGATCTGCACTGAGAAAGGGATAATGTGAATCTGAATCACCCTTTACTGATTCATGAATTGAGTTTGGACTGAAAAGAGTCGCAAGGCTCGACTCATACAAGTTTAAGCAAGTGCGCCGAGAACCGGGCAAACGAGGAGAACCGAGACATCACTGTAGTAACATTTCAATCTGCCCTCAAACAACTACATATATTGGATAAGAGCAGTTAGCCAATCAGAGTGGAGATTTGATTTCAGCAGGTAGAGAAAGGACCGATTTATTAATAATAACGATAGAAATAAAGATCAGTTTATAATTAATGTTACCTCAGACAGACGCTTCGGACTCGGCCGGATTTCCGAGGCCACCTTCCCTGGAGACGGAGACGAGACCGAGTCCGAATGAGGCCGAGGCCGAGATCCAGAGCTGTATTAATGCTGTTGGAGCTTTTATATCGGTGCTGTATCACACTAAAGCTAATTAGTAATGAAAGCTCAGGCTAAAATGAAGCCCTGCCAATATTCTCACATCACCACTTGCCATTAGATCTTTCCTTCTAAAGGAAGTCTATTGACCCGACCTGCTGAGTTACAGAGTTACAGTTTCCAAAGCAGATCAATCAATATAAATTTGTCTATTACCTGAAAAATCTAATAAAGGCTTTATAGGTTGATCGATGCACTGGCTGGATGTGAGACTCTGCCGGTATTAAGTCTTCAGGGCCCTCTGAGTGTTGTTTGATAAAATCTCAGTGCAATTGAGTGACTCTGTGTGTGTGTGTGTGTGTGTGTGTGTGTGTGTGTGTGTGTGTGTGTGTAGGTGTGTGTGAATTGTTTTGTGCAGCTCCAGTTCCACCTCAGTCACTACAAACCTCGCTCTGTTGTTCTGCTCTCTGATTAACGAACCTTACCTCTCTGCATGCGTGTGTGTGTGTGTGTGTGTGTGTGTGTGTGTGTGTAGGTGTGTGTGTGTGTGTGTTGAGGTGTAGAGCTGTAAAATGTCTACAAATTAGCACTTATCCAGTCTCCTTACGCTGGTCTTACACCGCAGGAATTATAGTGTAACAAAAGTGCCTGATTAGATGCCAGTCTACATGCTGGCACACACACACCGTGGCTAACACTTCATAGCTCTCAAGTCTCACACACGCACACACACACACACACACACACACACACACACACACACACACACACACACACAACACACACACACACACACACACACACACACACACACTGTCAGCAGTGCATCAAGCAATGGAAGGAAACTGGGCCCAGCAACAGAGATAAAAGATGGACTCAAGGTTCATGCAGATACATCCATGAGATATTCAGATTAGAAAGTGTGTGTGTGTGTGTGTGTGTGTGTGTGTGTGTGTGTGTGTGTGTGTGTGTGTGTGTGTGTAGGTATTTGTATCCTTGTCAGGACCGTATGTCTTTATAACATAGTGATACTTAAAAATAATCAAAAGTGCATTTATTCAAAAACTAATGCCTTTATTTAAAAATCTAAACCAGTAAAGAAGGTTTACTTTAGGTTACTAAGATACAAGTTAGGATTAGGGATGGGTGTGAGTTATGGGGTTATGATTAAGGTTGGGCTTGGGGGTAGGTTGGGGTGTAGGGTTAGGGATTAAGGGTTAGTGCTGGGTGTAGAGTTACACATTAGAGATTAGTGTTATGTTAGGGTTAGGGATTAGGATTTAGTGTTACGATAGGGTTGTGGATTAGAGTTTAGTGTTAGGTGAAGGGTTTAGGGATTAGGATTTAGGGTTAGGTTAGGGATTAGAGGTTAATGTGTGGGATTAAAGATGTGCATTAGAGTTAGATCTGGGTTTAGGGATTAGGGATGAAGTTCTAGTGTAGGATTAGATCTTGGCTATTAGTTTAAGTATTGGGGGTTAGGGATTAGGTGTCGGGTTAGGGATTAGGTGTAGGGGTACAGGTTGTGGGTTAGGTTTAGAATTACAGATTAGGTATAGGATTAGGGGATTGGTTTAGTATTAGGGATTAAGTATAGGATTAGCGGTTAGGTGTAGGAATAGGTATTATGTGTAGATTTATGGATTAGGCGTAGAATTAGGTGTAGGTTTAGGGATTAAGTATATAATTATGGATTAAGTATAGAATTAGGGATTAGGTGTATAATTGTGGATTAGTGATTAAGTGTACAATTAGTGATTAGGTGTAGGATTAGGTGTAGTGTTTGAGATTATGAGTTATGTTTATTATTAGGGGATTAAGTGTAGAATTAAGGATTTGGATTAGATTTAGAGATTAGGGATTAGGGATTAGGTACAGGATTAGGGATTAGGGATTAGGTGTTGGGATTGTGGACTCCATTCTCGCTTTAAATCAGGATTATTTCCATAGCGCTGGTTATAACAGAGCATCGTCTCTGAGCAGCTTTATGAATTGCTAAGTATCTCACCTCATTGCCTCAGGGCGACAGTGGCAAGGAGAAGCGCTCTGCCTTTGAAACGTGACGTTGTGTTGGTGCAGCTGAACCCCAGCTCTGTGAGGGACAGTTAGATCTGAAACCCCCACACGTTCCCTCTAAGCCTATCAGAGGTGAGCTAAGTGTTTCAGTCTCCGTGCTTACGTTCCGCCGATCTGAAATCTATAGCCTGCAAGTCTGCACGTCAGAACCATTTCTGCAGCCGTATGATCTCCACCAATTACAGGCTCATAAGCATTTCCTTTCTCTGTCCTGCTGCTTGGAGTCGATAAACACCGACTGTTTCAGACTGATATTAATCCAGCCGGTATTGGATTAGCGCGGCTCGCTGTAACGTGATCGGCCTACGATCTTCAGCCCGGGCGCTTTGGACCAGCAGCTGTGCTCAGGCTCCGCTCGGGCTCATCAGAAGCAGCCAAATCACCATTCTCCATTAAAGTCCCCGAAAACGCAGGCAGCACGGGGACGCACCGAGCAATTACACGGAAGAGAGAAGAGCGAGAAATGGAAGTGCATCGTGGGAAATGTAGTTCTAAAGTGTCTGCCAAGTGATTAGAGGAGCGGGCGCTGGAGCGTGACAGGACGAGCCGAAGCGCCCGCCGGTGGCTTGAAGCAGCCCAGGACACGTCTGAGGGGGGTTTTTAGCAGTGCATCGTGGGAAACGTAGTGAGAGCGGGTTATTAAAGCGCAGGCGCTCTGTATATTTGTGGCGTTTAATCCAGACGAGTACGTTTGCGCTCCCTGGAGCACGTCGATTTCGGTGAGTTCAGAAGCGATTGAATTACGGAGCCCACGCCAAATGATTAAGCTCAGACCTTCAGCCTGACTCAGAGGCGAGCGATTCGTCTGGCGAAGCAGCCCTCAGAAGTTAAGAGCGGCTTAAGGAGGCGAGTGGAGGCACGCTTTAATCGTGACAGATTCCTCTGTCTGTTCAAGTGGTTGTTAATACTTTCGGCCCTCATCAATTTCCATCAGGACCGTAACGCTCACATCGATCTCTCAATTAAAGGGCCAATTATATCAGGACAGAGAAACTGCACAGAACTGCACGGACTACCGAATCACAGACGCGTCTACAAAGAGCTTCATCACGTCCGGCCTGGTCCGATTTGACCAACGAGAAAAAACTCCCTGCTTTTGCTTTCTTTCATTTCCCTTCTCTTAGTGTGTCACAGAGATTTCGCCCTGTTGTTTTTTTTGCCGTGTCGTTAACTTAAAAAACAAAGACCCGAGTGAAGGTTGGTGCAGGAAGCTACAGTTTTTGTGGGCGTGAACAGATTCGTTTGTTGATTGTCAGTAATAAGTTAGCTACGCCTCACCATGGCCAGAGGGACGATGCCGGACAGCTCTCTCTGCATGACGTGGATTCTGGTCTCCGTTTCCTCCGATGTCACTCTGATGCCCGGGTACTCCACCATCCAGGAGATCAGCCCGCTGCCCACCGAGTCCACGATCGAGTCCACCTCCAGATCCACCTGTACCACCCTCTGCCACCCAGGCTCCGCCCTGCAGAGACACAAACCGCACAGGTAAGGAACGGGTTATCAGAGTAAGCTTACTGCTGGAGTCCATATCAGACCCATATCAGATCCACATAAGATCCATCTCCCACTATGTGGAGAATGCTCCCTCCACTAGCCACCCACTGCTGGACCTTTAAGCACCGCTGGACCCTTCACCTTCACCTGCTCAGTGTCGGGCCCTAACACAGACCCAGCTCTGACCCGGGGAACTTCCCACCCCCCAAATATTATGATTTTATTCTCTAAAAGCTACGAGTTTATTCTCTAAATATTACGACTTTATCATCAAAATAAGAGTTTATTCTTGAAATACTACCATTTTATTCTCGAAATATTATGATTTTATTTTCAATTTATGAATTTATTCTGAAAATATTATGACTTCATTCTTAAAATACTTTATTTTCAAAATATTACAACTTTACACTTGAAATATTACGAGTTTATTCTAAAAATACTATGACATTCTCAAAAGTTTATTCTCAAAATATTAGTTTTTTTTTTAATATTAGAAGTTTATTCTCTAAATACTAAAAATAATGTCATTATTCTCAAAATATAAGTTTATTCTTGAAATGTGATGATTTTATTCTCAAAATAAGAGTTTATTCTCAAAATATTGGTTTTATTCTTAAAGAATTCTGATTTTACTCCAATAATACTACGATTTTATTCTCAAAATATTATGAATTTATTATTTAAATATGAGTATTTTCCAAAATTATGAGTTTATTCTCAAAATATTATGATTTTACTATTAAAATATTATGACTTTGTTGTCGAAATATGAGTTTATTCTGATAATATTACCATTTTATTCTGGAAATACTACAACTTTATTCTCAAAATATCATGAGTTTACTCTTAAAATACAACTTTATTTTCAAAATACAAGTTTTTAAAGATTTTTTTTAATTTATTTATTTATTTATTTATTTATTTTCACAATAAACATAGTGAGTATTGGTGTACAAAGAAAGAGAAATAAAATAAACAAAATAGTGCAAGGACAGTACAAAGAGCCCAAAGGGTATGTACTAGGCACTGTCCCACTTACATATGGGGTTTAATCAGAGAGAAGGAATATGAAGGGTTAAAGTAAACAAACAAGCTCACCTTTAACCATCCTCAATCTCAAATTCACCATTAGCTGAACGTTTCCATTCCATTCTAATGAGTTTCAATGAGGTATGATTGCACCCTCTGGTGTTCAAAAAATGCAAATGCATCAGATGGCATAATAAAACAGAACGCACGTGACAAACATTTTAACTAACGCACGCTGATTTGGTGTATCACCGACCTAATCATCGTTATGGACTCCGAAATGTTTCGTCCGATGGATGTTGGTACCACAGGACAACAAAGCGCTTCCACATTTCCTCCTAAGGGTTGAGCCATGTATCTGTTAGGAGTCCTAGAGAGCCACTGCTTCCTCTCGGTGCTGACCGCGATGGCGAGAGCTTAAGCTACTGGACTATTTACCCAAAGGTCGAAAAAGTCCCCAAGCCGCCAAGCAGCGCCTCAACCCTCAGTCGATCGTACCTTATGAGATGAAGTCTATTCCTATACTTGCTGGATGAGAGCGTCTGCTAAACGCTGTAAATGGAAATGTTTTTCCCAGAATGCAGTTCTAACGCCAGCGGACCGCATGAAACTTTTCTAGCAGAGTGCGCTCCGTATCAGCGCGTGACACCGCGGTATGTATTCAGACGCTCCTAACATTTTGCATTTCCAATTTGCATATTCATTGGATTCCTTGATGAGGGTTAAAGTGGCGTCAATTCTGTACCTCTTCCCTACAGCTTCGGGACATCCTACATTCAATTTATTAGCCCACACTGAAAAACAACACCCCCTACCTCCCCCCAAAAAATAAGAATGTGTGAAGAAACAAAGCACTGGAGGGAACAGAGCAAATAAAGCAATAATAAACAGAAACTGGAACTATTACAAAGTTTTCTCTAAGTGAAATTCTAATTCATTAAGAGGAAACGTTTCAGAGCGGCGGCATAGATGAACCTCATACATGAGAAAAATAGGAGAGAAGGAAAAGGAGACCGCCTTTTGGCCGGGCACATGCGTGGGCACACACACTGACACTATGTCACGCGTCATTTGACCTAACGCATGTCTCAGGAACCTGCAACACTGCAGCAACATGCAGCCAGAAATATTGGGACGGCTAATGACCCTTATCCATAAATATCTAGACATCTAAATGAGCTTCAGTCAAAATTATTGGCACTCCATCACAGTTATCAACAGCCACGCGACCACGTACTGGCTGTAATCGAGCAGCCTGCTGTGGGAGCCAAAAAGGGTCAGAGGAGGGCTATGCAGGATGACGCGGCTAATAAGCACACATCATCGTAACAGCAGTTAAGAGAAAGTTTCGAGGCCGCTACTTGAACCTGGGTCTCTGGAGCTGTGAGGTGGCTGAACTCAAAATGAGTTTTACATTCAACACCAACCAATAATGTGGGCATACGGGGTTTTGGGCTGTGCCTGGCACAGGCATACTGGCACTGCAGCAGCTTAGCTGTGCCCTGTGAATACCGGAGCCTCCAGCGATCCATGACTTAAACATGGAAAAAAAGATTTCTTATAAAAAAAAAGAATTGGTTTTAGGAGCCGAATGACACAAATGATAACGATACCTGAGGATGAGCTGTGCCAACCGCGCCACCTCGGTTCGCTAGGCATTTAGTTTCGTTATATGAAAGAATAAAAGCGGCCCGGTGTCTCGGAGCCAGAGGCGAACATTAGCGCTCTCCTTTCATCCCTCAGACATTTTCTGCTCTTCAGATGAATTCTAATTAAAATCCGTGTCATTCATTCTGCTAATTCGGTGCGAGGAAAACATCGGCTCAGCCGAACGCCGCGGTTCTCGCTCGTCGCCACGGTAACGCTCCTCCTACGCGCCACACAGGTACGCTGGCGTAAAAACTACAACCGAGAACAGCTCGGCTGCGGTATAAATAACAACACGAGACCGGCGCTGTAGTATTTAAAGCTCCACAGAGAGCCGCGGCGCAGATCCGTCCACGCGACGCGAGAAGTGAAGTGGAAATGTCACGCTGCTAAAGTTTAGAATAGATGGTATGTATATAGAACCGAAAGACGCGTACAGTTAGATCAAATGCTAGACTTAAACGTGCCCTATGTTCCTGTTATAACCACTATTAGCAATCTAAAGACATCCATGAATCTTCATACGGCCATAAATACTTGGACAGCTAATAATCATTAGCCATATATACCTAGACACCTCAATTAGCTTTAATCCATAAATATCTGGAGAACTTATGATACTTGGTTGTAAATATCTCGACAGCTAAATGACCCTTAAACATAAATTTCTGAAAAACTAAAAGACAAACAGCCATAAATATATGGACAGTTTAGTGTCTTTTGAATTTAAATATCTTACCAATACATTAGCAACCAAGAAGCAACAGCCAAGCAAACACTCTTGGAATGACCATACAGCCGGAAATATTAGAACAGCTAAATAATCCTTAGCCATAAATATCTAGTCATCTAAATGAGCTTTAGTCCAAAGTATTGGCACCCCAAATCACAGCTCACAGCCTAATGACCACTTAGCAACCATGTAGCAACCACGTAGCAACAGCCTAGCAACCACTGGGCAAACACGTTGCAAACAGGTAACAATTACTTAGCAACCATGTAGCAATAGCCTAGCAACCATGTAGTAACCACATAGCACCCACTTAGCTACCAAGTAACAATCACTTTGCAACCATATACCAACAGCCTAGTAACCATGTAGCAGCCACATAGCAACCACATGGCAACAGCCCAGCAACCACTTAGCAACCACCCAGCAACAGCCTAGCAACCATATAGCAACAGTCTAACTACTTAGCTACCAAGAAGTAACCACTTAGCGACCATGTAGCAATGATCTAGCAACCACATAGCAACCACATGGCAACAGCCCAACAACTATGTAGCAACAGCCCAGAAGCCCCATAGCAATAGTCTAGCAACCACTTAACAACCATATAGCAACAGCCAAGCAACTATGTAGCAACAGTCTAGCAAACACTTAGCAATCATCTAGCAACCACTTCGCAACCATGTACCAACAGCCTAGAAACCACTTAGCAACCATGTAGCGTAACCACTTATCGACCACAAAGCAACAGCCTAGCAACAACGTAGCAACAGCCTAGCAACCACTTACCTACTGTGTAGCAACAATCTGGAAACCACTTAGCAGTCACGTAGCAACCATGTAGCAACAGCCTAGCAACCACAAAAAGACATGTAGCAAAAGCCTAGCATCCACTTAGCAACCAAGTAGCAACCACTTAGCAATTATTAGCTGGCTTTGACAAGCCAATTTATTAAAGTTAATTCACTAACTTTCCCCCCAACTTAATAACACACTAATAACCCACATAACCCATATATCAGGACCATGATTAGTGCTGTCACTAATCCCCACTTCAACCCCAACCCTGAACACCTTCTGTGTGGAGTTTGTATGTTCTCCCTGTGTCCATGTGGGTTTACTCTGGGTACACCGGTTGCCTCCCACAGTCCAAAGCCATGTGTGTTAGGTTAACTTTTGTGTCTAAATTGCCATAGTGCAAGTGTATTTGAGGAGTGTAGTTACTGTCATAGATACAGCCACGGATTACATCAATAAATAAAAACCTCCCCTTACAGCAGCTTCACCAGGATCTTTTTGGAAGGGTAGCAGCCGAGAAGCCTCTCTTTTGAAAGGAGAACAGGGAGAAAAGGCTACGCTAAAGCTCACAAAGGTTGGAGTGAAGAACACAAGGTTTTGGGTTCAATCAGTGAACATATTATATATGACAAAATCTAATGTTGGCCTGAGACTTTTGCACCATACGGTACATTAGCTGAATTAAAGTACTGTATGATTAAAGCATGCTATATAGCTTTCCTAATTAGGGTATATATAACGTACAATTAGATTAAGGTCTTCCTTTCAGTTTTACTGCATACACAACATCCATATTCCCCAGAAAAACACTCATTTTACAAATCTGTGTGTGAGAGAGTCTCACCCTGTTATGAATTATGAGTGCTGTTACGTAAGCCGGCTCGGTGTACAGATGCTAGTGGACTGACGGCTGCACAAAGAGCAGGACCCATCAATAACCATCACAAAGTACAAGAGCGACATTAATTAAGATGGAAGCAAAGCCTGTTATTTCAGATTAAAGGCAGGATAAGACACGGCGGCTGGGTACCGGAGCGAGCTTACGTAAGCAGTCCGGCGGAGCTAAAGAAGAAAGTCTGTGCCAGCAAGACTTCAATTTGATTCTGTAACAAACAACGGATATCTGCATCAGACTTTGATATGAGCCGGGGTTTGGGGGGAGAAAGCCCGGAGTGTGATGACTTTGGGAAGAGAATAAAAAAAGGTCTTCTGGGAGAGAGAGAGAGAGAGAGAGAGAGAGAGAGAGAGAGAGAGAGAGAGAGAGAGAGAGAGATTCTGCTCAATGTGCAGTTTCAAAAGACGTGAAAAGAGCTGCTGAGAGGAAGCACATTTCTGAAGTGATGGAGGGATCTGAAGGAGGTGAGTGCAGGAATAAAGCAAGGAGGAAACAAAGGGAATGAAAAAGAGACACAGGTACAGAAACACAGGAGTATTAATGCTGCAGGGCCTCTGTAATCAGGTCAGAAAAGAGCCCTGTCTCAAATGAATGCCATCCGACTGGAGATGAAATGATATACTGATGAGTAAAGGAAAAATCAGAGGGAGTGAAGGACGGCCTGTTGGGGTTTAGATGGCTTTGGATCCACTCGCCCCCTTACAGGGAAACACATTATGACTGATCATCGTAACTGAGCCTTTCTATCCTGGTCTTCCACGATGACGATGCCTCCATCCACGGTAATAGCTCAATGAGTGGTCGGATAAACATGAATATTACACACATAGTTCACTACAGCCTTCGTGGTCACCAGCTCTCAACCCACTAAAATGTTCATGAGGGATTTCAGTCCACCTTTGTCATTAAACACCAACTGTTGCGAGGTTTCAGTTCAGTTCAGTTCCAGTCCAGTTCCAGAGATGGGTACAGTCCATGTTTTGATGTTTGCTCAATAATCCAGGTAAGCAGATTCCCAAAGGTTTTGGTGAAACGTTTCGCCACTCGTCTAAGTGCCTTCTATACATATTCTTACCTAACAATGGAACCTAGGGTTACCCTGGGTCCTGGGTGCTCTTCACGTTCAACCAGCGTTCCTCCCTATCAAGGATCTGCACCTCTTCATCCTTGACTGTGTGGCCACTGGCTTGTAGGTAGGCGTACACCAGAGAGTTCTGGCCTGATGAGGGCGCTCCAATATGTTGTGCCATCTGTTTAGCCAGCAGCTGTTTGGTTTCCCCGATGTACAATTCCCGGCAATCCTCCCAGCATGCTCTATATTACAGCGGTACCTTGGTTCTCGTCTTTAATTCATTCCAGAAGGCTTGTTGAGAACCGAAAACAATGAGTACAGAGCAAATTTGTTCCCATAAGGAATAATGTAAAATGCACGAATCGTTCCAGATCCTCAGAATATCCCCCCTCTATAAGGCATTATATGGTTTAATGGAGTTGTAATGTACAGCTGCTCCCTGATTTATGATGGGGATATGTTCAACAAATCCATCACTAGATCAATGGATCATGAACTGAGGAGTTTAACAGGTGTTTGGTGTATCACAGCGGAGACGAGACTGACTGCAGTTATGTTATGGTGCCTGTAGATAGAGATTCCGCCTCATGATAGGTAATGATAAGTAACTTAATGTTTATTAACTTACAGTTGGGCAAACTCATCAACGCAAAGCTTTTATTTTATAATAAAGTGTTGAAAATGAAAAGTAAAAGCAAAACACTTACTCTATCGGTGAACTCACTTCAGCCTGTGTTCTGGAGCATCCAATTCCTGTTTTGCTTTCGGTTTTTTCTTATAACTAACCTTTTTGGGACCCATGGACATTTATACTTATACTAAGAATACAATATTCTAGATGTAAAAATAAAGAACAACACAGCACAGATCTGCACTGAGAACGAGCTATTGTGAATCTGAATCACTGAGTCACTGTGTTCTGAATCGTGACTCGTGAATCGTGAATTGAGACTGAAGAAGTTGACTAAACGTTTCTCTCACTACACCTTGCGTCCAGAAGAACTGACCTAAATTTCTGGGGGTACAGTCCATACTTCGGTGCAACCTGTTCCTGTTGGCTAATGGTGGCCCAGCACCCATCTTCACATGCCACTTTGTCGACTTCTGTTAAATAATGGCGTCATACGTGAGCGCAGTCCGGCGCCGCAGGGTATCGGCGTGCAAATGTCAGCGTTACCCTGGAAAAATAGCACGGGAGCACGAGGACAAATCTCATCTTTATGTCACTTAGGATTAGGCTGAGCCGCGTTCATACGTTTGTTCCCCGTGGCTGAGCCGCGTCGCCCTTTCACACATTTTTGTTAAATATCGAGGCTAATGTTTGCTTTGCCCATGCAGATCATGAGCAGAGTAACTCTGGAGTTTTAGTTTTAGTTAGTCAATTACTCTCAGTTACTTGCAATAAGTTTTGAAACGCCATTCGAACTATACACGAACTTTGGATTCCACCGCAACTCTTCTATGTCATTCCCTCTGCTCCGGCTAAAAAGCAGCTGGACAAAGGTGCCTGGTGTGTGTGAGACGGAGGGTAAGGGTGGATTTAAATGCCAGTGCAGGTCCAGAGATGAACCAAGTAACCCTCTCCCCGCAGAGATTAGATATTTGTGGTCTTTTCTTTCAGTTGGAGCCATAATCGAAGCTGTCTGCATTGTCCTTTAATAAGAGTTATTTTTAGACTTATTTTTATTCCAACTCTAAATGCACTTTACAGTTTGTGACCGTTTCGTGACATTAAGCAAGGGAGAGATATCTGAAACAAAATGGCGTAATAGCATGGGGTATTCGTTTCACCGCAGGGTCAGCAGGACGGAGGAAAATTAAACATAACACAGTTACACAATAAAGATTTAAGATACAAAATGCATGTCACTTGCAAAACATCCTGTAAAGGTGATGCCACATTATTGTGTGTTGCTCAATACGAAGTTGCAGTTTGGTATGTATTACAGCGTTTAAAATCAATTCCAGTCCATCCGATCAACGTCTGTTCCCTTTATTAGCTGAGGTCCTAAAAATTATAAATGTTTTACTCCATCACATACCCACATAACCCAGCAACAGCACCAGCCATAACAAAGCAGCTACGTTATAATTATACAAGTAAAAGACTGCCGACAGAATTACAATGAGTTCATAAAATCTACTGGCTTTGAAACATTTCCATTTAAATGTGTTACACGAGGCTATTAATGAGCAGCCTGATCCTTCCAATGAGCCGAGATTCATCGCCCGTACAAACCAGGATTTGGATTTAAGCTGGAAAGCCAGAGAAACGAAGTCACTACTTTAAATCAAAGGTCCCAGGCTCTTAATGGATTCACTGCTCAACTGAAGAGCAGCAAGGCTGAAGATCAGTTTTAGTTCCATCACCGAAAATGATGGATCAGCTTCTAGCTGGGTTTGATTTGATGGGTCAGTCAGAAATGTTACAGGAGAGTTATACAGCATCAGCAGCTCTGTTCTTTCTGATTTCCTTCATCTTGTTTGTTGGTGTTAAACTCGCCGTCTTTCATTAAACACCATCCATGGCTGATCGAAGGTTCATTCATGGATCTGTTAAGTCCGGCTCTGATTAACCCGACCAGCTGCTGATGATTTAGATCTCTAACATTAACATTAACATCTTCATCTAACAAATTTATCATCAGTAATCAAGTAACAGGAATTATAACAGATCCTAGACTTTGGTTCCAACACCGGGATCTCACTCTGATTTCTTCTGTTGGTAGAATTCTGTATCTTAGTAACAGCCTGCCTTATAAATCAGACCCATTATATCTGCTGAATGTAAGTAATCTTTCTTTTTAATGAACGAAAATGTATCAATCGATAGCTTTGTGTTTATTTTCTGTATAATAAACAGTTATTGGGAAATTCTGTTCCTCTGTTAGGACTGAAGCCCATAGTCTGATGATGTTTTAGCAGCGGGGGAACAATAGAATCGAACAATTTTACCTCAAACAATGCTGATAAGCAACTCATTTGTCTGTGTTCTCTACCTTAAAATCGAACAATAAATGGCGATATTGGACCTGTGGTATAATCACAATAATACTTGAGGTTTGGGCGGTAACTTGTGCCTGAGACCACAGTACAACAGTGCCAGTGTCTCATGTCATAGCAATCTCTGGCACTGGGGTGGGGTGCCAGTCTGTGTCAGGATGTTGGGCATCGGAGGCAGCGCTGTAGCTACATCATCCTACACGGCTCCCTTCTGACACTTTTCTCTTTCCACAGCAGGCTGTAATTCAGTTTGCTTCACCTCCTTGTCATGTCGTGTTCCTGGCTCCTGTTGCTCTTGTGTTGCTGTTCCTGTTTTATGTACTGTCCCGTGTCTTGTGTCTTGTGTCATTTTTGGCTCCCTGTACCCTCTGTTTGTAGCTGGTTGTTTATATAACTTATACATTAGCTTAGCCACCTCTCATCTTGTCTGCGTCCAGTCTCTGTATTCTCCACGGATTATGGAGACCAAACTGGAAATAAAATAAAAAAATAAAATCCAAAATAAACAGCGCTAACAAGGAAGAAAGGTGTGTCACGGCTCCCCCGTGGGTTTTTTGGTTTGTTTGTTATGTAAGCATTACCTTCCAAGCTGAGGATTTAATGCAGCAAACCCTGGCTCATGTCTTATCTATAAATAAAACGGAAACACGCCTACGCCACTACAGGGACTAAACAAACTCAGACTTAAAGCAGACTGAACAATCCACGCACTACTACTACCATTACAGGAGAACAGGACACCAGGGTCACACGTGGAAAGCCAAAAGTGACAAACAAGATGGGGTGTGGAACACGAAAAGGGACAGAACTGACCAGGCATGAATATTATGTTTGTCCCATTTGTTTAATTGGGTTCTCCGGATTTGCCTTTAGGAGTTGAATAAAACTCTGCATACATGCATAAATATGCATCGATGACAGAAGAACAGAAGCATATGAACTCAAATCCAGCTCTTCCAACCAGAGCGAGGTTCTAAACACTTAAAGGGGCGATAAAGGGGGGCGATATTACACCACTTCCACAAGTCAGCACAGTTCTCGGGGTTTTAAGAAATAGAAAAGGAAAGAGCTATGATTGATGTTAATTTTTACCAGTTAAGACTTGCAGTGAATCACTTCATTCTTTTGGTCTGTGTGTGTACGCACTTTTCTCAGAAACTCGTGGGGGCTCCAAGGACAAAAGGTTGGGAAGCCCAGGCACAGAGCATAAAACGTGAATAAATATCCACCCCGTCCTACAGAAAGTGAAGCAATATCACCATTCACAGCTGCTTCAGATTACACACACACACACACACACACACACACACACACACACACACCCCACCGGCAGCTCCAGCTCGTGTGTGTGTTTAGTGATACGACACTGTAGCTCTGCTATAATCTGGAGGATATAAAGTGACGGAGGATCTGAGGTTCTACAGCACCAATCCCACTTCCACCGAACAAATCACTTCCTCAACATCTGCTGATCCACTGCAGGCACAAGCCTCCTGAATTTTTTAGCCGCCCTCTGCAGCACGCTGTTCCAACTTTGTTCTCTCTGCACGCGTTCCTTCTGCTTTCTTTGTTTCTTTTAAGTCGTCCTTATTATAACGTTCAAACGTGAAACCGTTACATAAATACGCGTATGTGAATAAATATGCATCGCCGACTGAAGAACAGAAGGGTGTGAACTCAAACCCAGCTCTAACAACCGGAGCGGGGTTCTAAATACTTAAAGGTGCGATAAAAGGGGGCGCTATTACACCACTTCCACAAGGCAGCACAGAGTCCTGAGGTCTTAATGAAATTGGATAAACAGAACTTTTCAGAAAAATCTATTTGAGTGCCTATTGCTTTAATGCTTTAATGGTTATAAAGAAAGAAAGAAAGAAAGAAAGAAAGAAAGAAAGAAAGAAAGAAAGACAGGTAGGAAGGAAGGAAGGAAGGAAGGAACAAAGAAAGAAAGAAAGAAAGAAAAAGAAAGAAAGAAAGAACGGAGAAAGACAGAAGGAAAGAAAAAAGAAAGACTTAAGGAAAGAAAGAAAGACCTAAAAGAAGGAAGGAGATGAAGAAAGAGAAGAAATGTGATAAAAAGACAAAAGAGGTTAAACCAAATAAGGAAAACATGAGATATAAACACACACACACACACACACACACACACACACACACACACACACACACACACACACAAAAGAGATATGTACATATCTGTGTTTTCAACGTTCCTGACATTTCTCAAGTATGTACACAGATAAAATTAGTTTCCTCTGTGTCAGTGTGTAACTCTGTGTGTGTTTACTCTGTGTGTATGTGTGTGTGTGTGTGTGTGTGTGTGTGTGTGTTTACGTCAGGGATGCTGTTCCACCTGACAGGGGAAAATAATTATGATTCAGGCTCCAGTGAAACTCCTTAAAGAGAAATAGGGAGAAGAGGGACATAAATGGAACACACTCACACACACGGTAAACAGACACACACTCTCACACAGACTCACACACACACTCACACTCACACACACACACTTACACTCACTTCATAAGAGCCCCTCTTACACAGAACAGGTGGAGGCAGCACATCTCACTGAAGAACGTGATAAGGATTTGATTTTTAATCTGGGCAGCCAAAGGGGTCAAAATCAGGCATCGTGAGCAGCATGCCTAAATGTAACTCTTCAGTGTTTTCTGCTCTGGTGTATAAAATCAAACACACAGCCATCGACCTCCATAAGCGAAGAGTTCAGTGACGTCCAACGTGGCCCTGTCAAGGAACGCCATCTTCTGAACAAGTCAGTGAACCGAAGCACCGAGTGCTGAGGAGGTACGCTCATTAAGAACTGGTCACCTCATGGACTGGGTATAAAACATAACCAAGTATAAAGCATGAGCACTGGAACAGTGGAAACACAAGAAAGTAAGACAGATAAAGAGAAAAAAAAGACAGAATTAAAGAAAATGTGGATCAGAGTCCTGTGGAGTCTCTGTCAAATCAAAGTGGGGCAGGACAGAGTATAGTGATAAATGTCACTGTGATAGACTGGTTACACACACACACACACACACACACACACACACACACACACACACACACACAGTGTTACACTCCTGTTCGGAGCTGATGTTGTGTGTGTGTTGTTAGGCAGATTGAGGGAGAGACCAAACCCTCCAGGGACACGAGAGAAACGAGTTTAGAGACGAGTTCAGGAGCAGCGCTTCATTTACTCAAAGAGAAATTGCTTTGCCAATCGTCTGTGTGTGTGTGTGTGTGTGTGTGTGTGTGTGTGTGTGTAGTTTATATATCATCGTGAGGACCAAATGTCCCCATGAGGACAAAGACCTGGCATTATGTACCTCATGGGAACATCTGGTCCCCCAAAAAGAAAGTTGCTTCTACGCAAAAACGGAAAGAGCTGAAATCTTTCCTTTAGGTTAAGGTTAGACTTAGGTGGAGGTGTGGATGTAGCATTAATTAGCTACAGACATCATTATGCCAATGGGAAGTCCCCATAATGATAGTGAGACAGTGTGTGTGTGTGTGTGTGTGTGTGTGTGTGTGTGTGTGTGTGTGTGTGTGTGTGTGTGTGTGTGTGTGGGATATGACGAGGCCCTCCATAGCGTAGCGTCTCTGATAAGCACGCTCCAGTTAGATCCACTTACTGATGTTTGCTTCATCATTCCGGTGCAAACAGAAGCAGGAGAAACTGGAGCGGAATATGAAACACTAACTCTGAGCAGGGTGGAGGAGGAACAGCTCAGACTGGAGAAAGGCGGAGTCTGGAGGAGGCAGGAGTATAGGGTGGAGGAACAGCTCAGAGGATCAGAATGGAGAAAGATGGAGTCTGGAATGTAGGGTGGAGGAATAGCTCAGAGGATCAGACTGGAGAAAGGCGGAGTCTGTAGGAGGGGTGAGTGTAGGGTGGAGGAACAGCTCAGAGGATCAGACTGGAGAAAGGTGGAGTCTAGAGGAGGGGGGAGTGTAGGGTGGAGGAACAGTTCAGAGGATCAGACTGGAGAAGGATGGAGTCTGGAATGTAGGGTGGAGGAACAGCTCAGAGGATCAGACTGGAGAAGGATGGAGTCTGGAATGTAGGGTGGAGGAACAGCTCAGAGGATCAGACTGGAGAAGGATGGAGTCAGGAGGAGACAGGAGTGCAGGGTGGAGGAACAGCTCAGAGGATCAGACTGGAGAAAGATGGAGTCAGGAGGAGACAGGAGTGCAGGGTGGAGGAACAGCTCAGAGGATCAGACTGGAGAAGGATGGAGTCTGGAGGATGCAGGAGTGTAGGGTGGAGGATCTGATGACACTGTATTGATGTAAGGCTTCTTACAGAGCTGTGATTAATTACACAGAAATGGATCTGCAGCTTCAGCCAATGGCAACCATCAGAAAAGAGACATAATGTGACCACAATGATTTTGACCGTGGTACGATTGGTGGTGCTGGTTTTGAGCTTTTCTAGAACTGCTGATCTCCTGGGAGTTCCACTCACAACAGTCTCTAACTTACTCAGAATAGTGCGTTCAAAAAAACATCCAGCCAATTAAGGTCCATGTGAATGTGTAGAATCAGAGCAGTGAAGAGACACAGAAAAAAAGAATGGAAAAAAAAGAAAAAAAGAAAGAACAAAGGAAGGAAAGACAGAAAGAAAGCCAGAGACAGACAGAAAGAAAGAGGAAAGAAGACACAAATAAGAAAGAAAGAATGAAACAAAGAAAGGCAAACATACAGACAGACAGGCAGACAGAACAAAGGAAATAAATAAAGCTAGAAGGAAGGAAGGAAGGAAGGAAAGAAAGAAAGAAAGAAAGAAAGAAAGAAAGAAAGAAAGAAAGAAAGAGAAAGAAAACAAAAAAAAAGAGAAGGAAAGAAGAAAGAACATAATGAAAGACAGACAGACAGACAGAAAGAAAAAAAGAAAGAAAAATGGAAGGAAAGAAAGAAAGAGACAGACAAAAAGAAAAGAAAAAAAATCTATCTGTAACACACCGATCAACCAAAACAGAGACCCAGTCTGAATAACCGTCTGAATAACCATCTGCGTTTCTGTTTTGGTTGATCGGTGTGTTTGTACAGTTTAAAGTTTTTGTTTTTTATCTCCTTTTTGTTCCATGTCTCTTTTTGTTTCGGCCCTGTCCCTTTCCTGGTGTTTTCTGTAAGTCTTGGGACCTAACCGTCCTGTTTGAGGTTCATTCATTAAACATTTAGTTCTATTCTGTTTGTGTAGCTGTATTACAGGACATCATTACCGCTGGACATACAGAGTGAGTTGTGCAGGTTGTGCTGTAAGGTCGTGTGTATGCAGATTGTGTTGTGTTGTAACAGTGCTGCTGCTGCTGCATGTCGGTTCGAGGTGAGGAAGGTAGAGTTTGGTTTCTGCAGAAGCAGAGCAGTATGATATTAAAGCAGCATTAGAGCAGCACACACAGCAGCACTAAACCATAATCATTATATTACACGCTCACTGCTTCACATTTACATTTCATCATTTGGCAGAAGCGCTCATCCACAACGACTTACAAGTGAAGTGGAACACAAACCCAGCAGGGGGAGGGGCTTAACCCCTTCAGCCCTGAGCCGGGGCCCCCAGACCAAAACAGAGGGAGTGCTTAACCCCTTCAGCCTTGAGCTGGGGCCCCCAGACCAAAACAGAGGGAGGGCTTACCTCCTTCAGCCTTGAGCTGGGGCCCCCAGACCAAAACAGAGGGAGGGCTTAACCCCTCCAGCCCTGAGCTGGGGCCCCGATTCCAAAACAAAGGAAGGACTTAACCCCTCCAGCCCTGAGCTGGGACCCCCAGTCCAAAACAGAGGGAGGGCTTACCTCCTTCAGCCCTTAGCTGTGGCCCCCAGACCAAAACAGAGGGAGGGCTTAACCCCATCCAGCCCTGAGCTGGGGCCCCCAGACCAAAACAGAGGGAGGGCTTAACCCCTTCAGCCCTGAGCCGGGGCCCCCAGACTAAAACAGAGGGAGGGCTTAACTCCTCCAGCCCTGAGCTGAGGCCCCCAGACCAAAACAGAGGGAGGGCTTAACCCCATCCAGCCCAGAGCCGGGGCCCCCAGACCAAAACAGAGGGAGGACTTAACCCCTTCAGCCCTGAGCCGGGACCCCAGACCAAAACAGAGGGAGGGCTTAACTCCTCCAGCCCTGAGCTGAGGCCCCCAGACCAAAACAGAGGGAGGGCTTAAACCCTCCAGCCCTGAGCTGGGGCCCCCAGACCAAAACAGAGGGCTTAACCCCTTCACTCCTGTTACCAGATAAACATACCAATTTATTGGTATGTGTATCTGGTAGTTCATTAGTTTGTTCATTCTTTCGTTTCTTCCTGCATTCGTTCATTAATTTGTTCTTTCATTCATCCACTCATCCCTTTGTTCGTTCATTCATTCATTCATTCATTCATTCATCCATACATTCATCCATACATTCATTCATTCCTCTTCACTTGTGGTGATCAGGACCATGGGGGTGTATCATACCCTCTCTAAGAGGCTCTCAGGAGGTTGTTTGGCTGTGTTTCTGAGTGAGTGCAGGATCAGAAAATAAATAAGGACCACAGTGCTGAGTGGAGGCTCAGGTAACGGCTGTGTGAGCCCAAGAAGAATCTCATGCCAAAGGTGCATTATCATTACAGGTGTAGTATCAGTTCTGCTCAGGATCGGAGGCTGGATCTGAGACCCAGACCGTGGGTGCCCCTGTGTGCCCTCATAACACATGGTATATCCCATCAGCACGATTACTCGTCACATTCCCAGTCGTGTTATTCGATTATTTAATGTGGAAATGTTGTAGAATTTTAAACGAAGTACGTTTACCTCTGCCCGTATCTCAGTTGGTCTGAATCTTTGGAACAGGGCAGCACTGCAGAAGCTCATTAACCAGCATCAGATCTGTCCTCAGGATTCATTTATTCCAAAAGGCCGTGTAGCTGCAAAGTGCTGTTAATTATTATGAAGTGCGGCCTCAGAACCAGAGACCTCTGAACGCCCGAGTGGCAATTTAGAGATCGGATCTCACTCCCCGTCACCGACACGCCACGACCAGCTGCGAACAAAAGAGCCTCGCCACACACTTGACAGTCCTGCTCATGCACACACATGAAGAGAGATGCTAATAAGAACTCAGAGCCATTCGAACCCTGTTGTCGCTCTCAAAACCCTCATTCAGTCCAGGCTCGTTTAAACACTGGCGGTATGTGAGAGCATAAAAGCAAAAAACATGCAATTCTGCACGCAAAACCACATCAGCAGATCAGAGAACACATCACATACAGCGCCAACTGTTGCTACGGTTACTAAGATCAACAAATAAAGCTGTCATTAGAAGCTATCTGAGATCAGAAGTAATGTACAGGTCTTTTAACTCCATCCAATAAACGTCTCTTCACTTTAGTGACCAAGGACTTATGAATTATAATAGGAAATAAAAATCTGTCTTATATATGCTGATTCACGTCTGAATGATAGAAAAGTAGAACAAGTGAACTGTTAACTTGTAAAGCCATAAAGAAAAAAGAAAAGAAAGAAAGAAAGAAAGAAAAGAAGAAAGAAAGAAAGAGAAAACAGAGCAGAAAGAATAGAAGAAGAAAGGAATAAAGAACAGAAAGGAATAAACACAACTGACAAAGCGAAAAAAAGAAAGAAAGAAAGGACGAAAGAAATAAATAATGACAGAACAGAAAAATCTGAAAGAACAGAAAGAAAGAAAGAAAGAAAGAAAGGAAAGAAGAAAGAACGAGAAAAAAGAGCAGAAAGAATGGAAGAAAAAAGGAATAAAAAACAGAAAGGAATAAACATAAGGAAAAACATAACTGACAAAGCGAAAGAAAAAAAGAAAGGAAGAAAGAAATAAATAATGACAGAACAGAAAACTCTGAAAGAACAGAATGAAATAAAGAACAGAAAGAAAGAAGAAAGAAAGAAAGAGAATGACAAAACATAAAAATCTGAAAGAACAAGGAAGAAAAAAGGAATAAAGAACAGAAAGGAAGAACCTAAAGGAAGGAAGGAAGAAAGAAAGAAAGAGCAGAAAGAATGGAAGAAAAAAGGAATAAAGAACAGAAAGGAATAAACAAGGAAAAACATAACTGACAAAATGAAAAAAAGAGAGAAAGAAAGAGAGAGAGAAATAGAGAAAGCAAAACAGTACAGAAAATACAGAAGGAAAGAATGAAAGAAAGAAGGAAGGAAAGAAAGAAGGAAAGCCATCCACACAAACATGAGTGACTTACACAAAAAGTCTCTAAACACAACAACCAAGTTACAACAGTCTCTAGAACAAAGTGAGAACACAACCGATGAGCCGTTTGACTTTCGAGTGAATGACGTTTTGTTTCTGCTCTTTAACTCCCGCCTCTGCCCGTGGATCTACAGTGATGACTGGTGTGTGTGAGCAGCTGGGCTACACTGAGCTAGAGTCAAACAAAACAGCAACAATAATAAAAGCACAAACACAGAAACTGTGATCATCATTAGGTAAAAGTGCTGCTTACTCTTAACACCGTACGACAATCAGCACCGTCTCGGCTCTGCTCATGTCCACATTCTGATTTCCTTTTAGAATTTATCATTAAAGCAAACAGATGTTGATCCCAACACCTGTGCAATCACCTTGGGATTAAAAAGTAAAAAGTGGAAATCGGACCCAAGACTGGGCGGAGCATCCCAGGTGACATCACGAGAAAAGGAGAAGATATTGGATAAAGTTTGCTGATCTCCAGAGTTTAACCTAACAACAGACCTTCAGATTCTGCCACTGTTTGCACACAGAGAACACGAGAACACACACACACACACACACACACACACACACACACACACACACACACACGGTATGTGAGGCTTTGTTCCAGATCAAATCAACAGATCCAGGATGTGAAACACGACGTGAATAAAGAGCGTTACAAAAAAGACCAGACGCTGCAGACAGACATCAGAAGGATTAAGAGGGCCAGACCGGCTTTATACTTTTGGACAGCGGCTGCATTTAAATACGGTTCTAACATGACCTTCTGTCATAATTCACAAGTTCTGTGCTCATAAGATACATACTCAATGTCACTCCGCTAATCAGAAATGCTCGCTCACGAGCCAGTGGAGGTCAGGCTGCATCAATATAACCTGTGTGGAGCAGCAGCTGAGAGCCAATCACCGACTCCAGAATAACAGCATCTAAACAAAGTTTCACACTAAGCTTGGGCACCTTGGTCACATGGGACACAACGTTTAATAAAGTATTAACAATTAAGATCAAAAGATCGTACAGAGCTCCTGGAAGGATGCTAAACTTTTGCACATGCCTTCTGTGGAGCATTGTTCCAATACAGGGGTTCCAAATCCATTAGGATTCAGAGACAACACGTGACTGCAGGATGTCCTACACACATCACTGAGCTGTTAGTGGCTACCCTTCCAAACAGACCACTCCTGATCACACTTCTTTGGGTTATAGAAGGGTCAACATGGCATCATGATGAAGCTGCCAGATGCTGCTACAATTTTTTTTCCAAGTGTTTTTTGTTGTATTCTAATAAACAGAGTGAAAAATCATGGAATGCGGCCATTAGAAGCTTACCAAGGCTCAAACAATGGAGTATCTACTCTAATGGTGTCCTAGGACTTTTGCAAACTGCTGTATGTTTAACTTAAAGTAAATCTTCCCATGCAGACGTTGGAACATCACTTATCCAGACAACATGATCCTCATTAGCAGGAACTCATGGATCTGGATCCCTGTGGTTTGAAACAATAAGCAGGCGTGCTAACGGAGAGTTAGAGATCCACCGATCTGTTCGGCTCCGAGAGAAACCCTCCCTCCGACAGCAGGTCAGACCCAGGCTGTAGCTGTACAGCGGAACCAGAGGCGGAGAACCGTCTCCCAACAACACCCAGCCGTCTGAGGCTGATTAGATATACACAGGAGAAACACCAGAGCATCTGTCTTAGAAACAAGAAAACAAGAAAAACGAAATACTACCTACAAGATCTGATTCAGGAGGGACTTCATACACTTAAAGAGAACAGAAAGAAAGAAAGATAGAACAGAAAGAAAGAAAAACAGAACAACTGAATTAAAAAAGTAAAGAACAGGAAGAAAGAACAGAAAGATTCACTCTTCCCAGCCTGGTGCAGGTCTACAATTTTCTTCCTGGTGTCCTTCCACAGCTCTTTGGTCTTGGCCATGGTTGAGTTTGGAGTCTGACTGTTTGAGGCTGTGGACAGGTGTCTTTTATACAGATAACGAGGTCAAACAGGTGCCATTCATACAGGTAACGAGGCGTGGAGGACAGAAGAGCTTCTTAAAGAAGTTACAGGTCTGTGGAGAGCCAGAAATCTTGCTTGTTTGTGGGTGACCAAATACTTATTTTCCCACCATGATTTACAATTAAATTGTCACGCTAACCCGGCCGTGGGCTTACCGTATCTGCCGTCCCCCGGACCAATCAGGGGGACCTCACGGCGATCGCACTGATCGCCTCCAGCTGTGAGATCCCCTACTTAAAAACACGGACGGTGGAGAACGGTAGAAGAACGCGGATCATTGACGTCATCGTCGCGTCCCAAACGCTCGTCGTCACCGTGGTTCCGCCCGGCAACGCTTCTCTCGTCCGTCCTCTCGTCCTCGCATCCCTAAACGCACCTCACGCTCCTCGTAAGTTTGGTTACTGCCTTGTTTTTTGTTCCCGTTTTTTCGTATCCCCTTAAATAAACCATGTTTTGTTCTGTTTAAACCTGCGTTTGTCTCTCCTCCCCTCGCCCTCGGCCGTTACAGAATGGATCCGCCTGTAATGGAGACAGCAGGTTTCACCTAATGTTTTGTTTTCCCTCGACCGTTTCTACGGCGATCCTGCCTCCTGCTGGCCGTTTGTGATGCAGTGCAGGTCGTTTTTTTTGACATTTCCCCTTTTGACTCCGAGTTTTATAAGAAGGTTTCCTTTTTGTTTTCTCCACCTGGGAGGTGAAGCCCTGGTTTGGGCACCCACATGTGGCCGGTGCTTCCGGAAGGGCACCGTAGACCGGTTCCTGGAGGAGCTGGAGTTTGCTTTTAGCTCCTCCTGGGAATCCCCGGGGCATCGACACTGTGGGTTCCAGCCCTGCAGAACCAGTTTCGCCCTATCCGCTCTGCACTGGCTGGTAAGGGCTGGATCCCCAGCTTACCACAGCCGGGACCGCCCTACCCAGGCGTCCAAGCAAACTGCCGGCCGACCATTTCATTTTTTAGTCGCTCTTGTTTTTTTTCCCGATCCTTTTCCTTCAGTTCCTAGTTTTCGTGCTTCCAAACACGCCTCAGAACCCCTAGTTCTCGGTAGTGGTACCGCCTCAGTCAGCTCCCTCGACACCGACAAAGGCCCGCACTGCGATCGTTAGGGACACGGACGGTCACATCACCCCCTCCTCGTACCCACTCCCGCGTCTCGGGTGTCTGCCGTCCCGGTTGTCTGCCCCAAGGACGTCTGCAGTTTCCGGTGGCTGCCTCCAGGGCGTCTGCAGTTCCGGTGGCTGCCTCCAGGGCGTCTGCAGTTCCGGTGGCTGCCTCCACGGGCGTCTGCATTCCGGTGGCTGCCTCCAGGGCGTCTGCAGTTCCGGTGGCTGCCTCCAGGGGGCGTCTGCAGTTCCGGTGGCTGCCTCCAGGGCGTCTGCAGTTCCGGTGGCTGCCTCCAGGGCGTCTGCAGTTCCGGTGGCTACCCCCACCTCACCAGAATCCTTTCTAAAGGCTCCATCCTCACCAGAAGCCTTTCTAAAGGCTCCATCCTCACCAGAAGCCCTTTCTAAAGGCTCCATCTCACCAGAAGCCTTTCTAAAGGCTCCATCCTCACCAGAAGACCTTTCCAAAGGCTCCATCCTCACCAGAAGCCTTTCTAAAGGCTCCCCATCCTCACCAGAAGCCTTTCACAAAGGCTCCATCCTCACCACGAAGCCTTTCCAAAGGCTCCATCCTCACCAGAAGCCTTTCTAAAGGCTCCATCCTCACCAGAAGCCTTTCTAAAGGCTCCATCCTCACCAGAAGCCCTTTCTAAAGGCTCCATCCTCACCAGAAGCCTTTCTAAAGGCTCCATCCTCACCAGAAGCCTTTCTAAAGGCTCCATCCTCACCAGAAGCCTTTCTAAAGGCTCCATCCTCACCAGAAGCCTTTCTAAAGGCTCATCCTCACCAGAAAGCCTTTCTAAGGCTCCATCCTCACCAGAAGCCTTTCTAAAGGCTCCATCCTCACCAGAGCCTTTCTAAGGCTCCATCCTCGTCAGAAGCCTTCCAAAGGCTCCATCCTCGTCAGAAGCCTTCCCAAAGGCTCCATCCTCGTCAGAAGCCTTCCCAAAGGCCCAGGTCTCGTCATAAGCTTCCCAAAGGCCCAGGTCTCGTCAGAAGCCTTCCCCAAGTCCCAGGTCTCGGTCAGAAGCCTTCCCAAAGGCCCAGGTCTCGTCAGAAGCCTTCCCCAAGGCCCAGGTCTCGTCAGAAGCCTTCCCAAAGGGCCCAGGTCTCTTCAGAAGCCTTTCCAAAGGCCCAGGTCTCTTCAGAAGCCCTTTCCAAAGGCCCAGGTCTCTTCAGAAGCCTTTCCAAAGGCCCAGGTCTCTTCAGAAGCCTTTCCAAAGGCCCAGGTCTCTTCAGAAGCCTTTCCAAAGGCCCAGGTCTCTTCAGAAGCCTTTCCAAAGGCCCAGGTCTCTTCAGAAGCCTTTCCAAAGCCCGCCCAGGTCTCTTCAGAAGCCTTTCCAACGGCCCAGGTCTCTTCAGAAGCCTTTCCAAAGGGCCCAGGCCTCTTCAGAAGCCTTTCCAAAGGCCCAGCCTCTTCAGAAGCCTTTCCAAAGGCCCAGGCCTCTTCAGAAGCCTTTTCCAAAGGCCCAGGCCTCTTCAGAAGCCTTTCCTTCCAAGGCCCAGGTCCTCTTCAGAGCCTTTCCAAAGGCCCAGGTCTCTTCAGAAGCCTCTCCGGAGTTCCCGCTGGCCACGTTATTGGCGTGCAGAGGCAGCCTGCAAGCCAGTTGGCACCTTTCCCCGAGCGGTGCCCGGGCGCAGCAGCGCCACGGAGACTTCCCGCTCTGAGCAGTCTCCCTCCGCGGAGACCCAAGTCGTCGCCTCGGCCGTCAAGCAGCCTCACGTCGTCCACGACTCTGCTCGGCAGCCTTCACGTCGTCCACGACTCTGCTCGGCAAGCCTCACGTCGTCCACGACTTCTGCTCGGCAGCCTCACGTCGTCCAACGACTCTGCTCGGCAGCCTCACGTCGTCCACGACTCTGCTCGGCAGCCTCACGTCGTCCACGACTCTGCTCGGCAGCCTCACGTCGTCCACGACTCTGCTCGGCAGCCTCACGACGTCCACGACTCTGCTCGGCAGCCTCGAACGACGTCCACGACTCTGCTTGTCAAGCCAACGCCCGCCTCGCCTCTGCTGACAAGCAACGCGCCCTCGCCCTCTGCTGACAGCAACGCCGCCTCGCCTCTGCTGACAAGCAACGCCGCCTCGCCTCGGTGTCAAGCAAATCGCCCTCCGTATCTCCTCTGCTGTCAAGCATCGCCGCCTCGCCTCTGCTGTCAAGCATCGCCGGCCTCGCTCGCCTCTGCTGTCAAGCATCGCCGCCTCGCCGCTGCTGTCAAGCATCGCCGCCTCGCCGCTGCTGTTCAAGCATCGCCGCCTCGCCGCTGCTGTCAAAGCATCGCCGCCTCGCCGCTGCTGTCAAGCATCGCCGCCCTCTCCGCTGCTGTCAAGCATCGCCGCCTCGCCTCTGCTGTCAAGCATCGCCGCCTCGTCGCCGCTGCTGTCAAGCATCGCCTCCCTCGCCGCTGCTGTCAAGCCATCGCCGCCTCGCCGCTGCTGTCAAGCATCGCCGTCCTTCGCCTCGCCGCTGCTGTCCAAGCATCCGCCGCCATCGCCGCTGCTGTCAAGCATCGCCCCGCCTCGCCGCTGCCTGCTGTCAAGCATCGCCGCCGTCGCCGCTGCTGTCCAAGCATCGCCGCCATTCGCCGCTTGCTGTCAAGCATCGCCGCCTCGCCCGCTGCTGTCAGCATCGCCGCCCTCGCCGCTGCTGTCAGCATCGCCCGCTCGCCGCTGCTGTCAAGCATCGCCGCCGTCCGCCGCTGCTGTCAAGCATCGCCGCCTCGCCGCTGCTGTCAAGCCTCGTCCCCTGGTGGTCGCCTCTGCTCATCCCGCCTCGCGTCTTCGCCTCCGCTCTCAAGCGTCGCCTCGTCGTCTTCCTCTCGCTCGCCCGCTTCTCCTCCGATGCTTCCGCTCGCCGACCGCCCGACTGCTGGCGATTCCCCTCCTAGAGTCCGGCCGGGCCAGGAGACCTCCTGAGGCGGAGCCGCCCCCGGGGGTCCTTCCTCGGAGTCCTAAGCTCCGGCTCGGACTCCTTGGGGGGGGCACTGTGTCACGCTACCCACCAAACCGCCCGGCCGTGCTTACCATATCTGCCGTCCCCCGGACCAATCAGGGGGGACCTCACGGCGATCGCACTGATCGCCTCCCAGCTGTGAGATCCCCTACTTAAACACGGACGGTGGAGACGGTAGACGCGGATCATTGACGTCATCGTCGCGTCCCAAACGCTCGTCGTCACCGCTCCCGGACGCTTCTCGTCCGTCCTCGCATCCCTAAACGCACCTCACGCTCCTCGTAAGTTTGGTTACTGCCTTGTTTTGTTCCCGTTTTCGTATCCCCTTAAATAAACCATGTTTTGTTCTGTTAAACCTGCGTTTGTCTCCTCCCCTCGCCCTCGGCCGTTACATAAATTCTTTAAAAATCCTACAATGTGATTTCCTGGATTTTCTTTCCTCATTTTGTCTCTCATAGTTGAAGTGTAGCTATGATGGAAATTACAGACCTCTCTCATCTTTCTAAGTAGGAGAACTTGCACAATCAGTGGCTGACTAAATACTTTTTTGTTAATCTGTTAATAAAGTTACATTCAGACTTGCACTTGTTAATCTGTTGCATAAGCACTTTCTCTACAGACTGGAGCCGCTCTTTTGTCATTAATTTTCATGGCTTAGAAAATATTTATAAGGGAAATTAATTAAGAATTTATCATTAAGCCATTTAAGTTTAATGGCATTTATTTCTAAAGCAGAACTTTACAGATTTTAAAAAGCTCAGGCTGAATAATGTGATGATTAATATTTTGCAGCTAGTGATGCATCGTGTTAGAAAGAAGGGGTCTAGAGCCATATCAACTTTTAGTTTACAGGACTTCTTCAAAACCCCAGCAATGCTGTAGCATTAAGCTAAGATTGGTAGCGGCTAACGCTATGCTCAGTGTAAGTGCTGAGGTGAGGGATGGAGCGATTCGAACAGGTCCGGCTGAGAAGCTCTCAGAGAGGATGAGTGTGGCTTCTGTTAGCAGTGGGAGCCGTGGTACAGGGTTACAGGATCGATTCCTGCTTCGTTTGTTTATTCTAAGGGCCGCGGCGTCACACTCTTCTGCATCTCTGCTGTACCGGAGCTCCATTTAAACAGCGTATCCAAAGCAAAAGTCTAAAGAAGTTCAACAATACACAATCCAAACTCGTTCACTTTGGAGTCGGGTGCTTTGTGAATCCATAAGCTGCCGTCACAAACCCTTTCATTTGTCCTGAGACCAGGAGAAAGAAACAGTAACAGGAAATAATAAAGATAAAGCTGTTTATTTCCACTTTAAATCGACTACAGTCAGGCTACTCTGGACGTGTTCCACATTTTGTTGTTTGATCCTTCTGCACGTTCGGAATTTCACACTGCTCAGAACCCTGTGTTCCTACAGGACCCCCCACAGGAATCAGGGGCCAGAGAGACGTCCTGTAACTAATCTAACAAATCCATACATTTACTGTGACTTTGTTTCTGGCAGACAGTATGAACCTGAGATATTTCATTGTTTTTCTGGTCAACTTCATTCAATTTGTTAATAAACATCCATTCCTGCATTTCAGATCATGCAGGATTTACATATTTCAGTCTGATTTGGCTTGTTGATAAATGCTGGATGTCCCTGATAAAGATGTCGTCTTGAAGACAGCTGATGTTGGTCAAAATCTCAGTACTTTTCTGCATTAGTGCTGCATCACAGAAGTGGAAATGACCTTCACCAAGGCCCTGACCCGACCCCATACCATGACAGAGCCTGGTTTTTGGACTTGTTCCTCATAACAGTTCCAAAAAAAGATATGTTATACTGATGGGTCTGACCACAATCCCCATCTCCACTGGGTGATGGTCCATTCCAGATGCCTCCGAGCCCAGAGAAGCCGACGTCCCTTCTGGACATGGTTATAACATAAGGAATCCCTTGTCCATGTGGTTCTATCAGCTACTGATGAATGACGGTTCTTTATGCAGTGCCATCTGAGGGAGCGGAGATCACCCCTGTTCAGTTTAGGATTGTGCCCCTGACCTTTAGATTCCTTGAATCGTTTAATGATATTATGCTCTGTGGAGGGAGAAACATGGAAATCCATTCCAATCTTTCTTTGAGGAACAAAGACTCTTGTTTGAATCACATCATTATTTAGTTTTTTCTCATTACCAGACCTAAACTACCCCGCTCCAACCTTTTTTGGAATGTCCTGCAGGCCTGAAATGCAGGAGTAGATGTTTATTAACAAATGAAGTAGACCAGAAAAACATGAAATGTCTCAGGTTCATACTTTAGTAAATGTAAGAAACACTGACTTGGGGTTGTAGAAAAATCAAGGTGTCTTTGTGCACCAGCATTCACCTTAATCTGTAAACATGACTGATTTCTGATTTAATGTAAATGCCCTTGACAGGCGTTAAAGGCAGCATTAATTGGCAGAAGAGAAGCTCGAGTAGAGATGTTTTCTCTAAAACAAACCCTCAGTCGTACGCGGATAAGAGCTTGTGAAACGTGCTGAAAGAAAGAGTCTAAGGTTACAGCAGAGCAAGCGGGAGCTGAAGGAACGAGAAGGACTGAGTGGGTGATCTAAGCGGGGGGTGAATGATCTTGGCTTGGCGCTTGCTGTCACAGCTTATGTTATGATGATAATGGAGACCTCGAGGTTGAGGTTGAACGGATTAAAGTGCACGTAATAAAGCAATAAAGCCGCTTCTGAAGGAATGTTTTGCCGCGCGTCGTAAAAGCTTTTGTGGCACGCAGCACGGCGGCTGGCTTCGGTTTAATACCCGCGTGTCTCACCGAGAAAGAGAATATGATCTCACTGACTTCAATATCTCTCATCTCTCGCATTCTCCCTCCCTCTTCCCCTCTAGTCCTGTCCTCATCTGTAACACGGTGGGTGAGAGCTAGTGCCACAAGTAATAGAGCGAATATTCAACTTACCCCCGCAGAGATGCGACAGACATGGCACAAACACAAGGAGGTGAGAGACAGATCTCCATCAGTCCACCAACCAGGACCTCTCCGTCTGTCATACAGAAGGGTTTGGACGCCATGTTCCTTCCATTTACTTTGTCTTTTATTCCATCGCAGACAGCATGAACCTGAGACATTTCTTGATTTTTTTCTTTTCAGCTTCATTTCATTTGTTAATAAACATCCATTCCTGCATTTCAGGCCTGCAACACATTCCAGAGAAGTTGGGACGATGAAGCATTTATCACTTTCTAATGTGTGCAGCATTTTTCATCCTGTTTGTCTTTGGTCCAGAGCACATGGCGTCCATTTCTTCCTAAAAAGATCTGTGATACTGATGGATCTGAGCACAATCCCCGTCTCCACTGTATGATGGTCCATCCCAGATCCTCAGAGCCCAGAGAAGCCGACGCCCCTTCTGGACATGGTTATAACATAAGGCTTCTTTTAGCACAGTAACGTTTTAAGTGGTATCTGTGAATGTAACTCTGTATTGTAGAGCTTGATAAAGGTTTGATAAAGGAATCCCTTGTCCATGTGGTTCTATCAGCTACTGATGAATGATGGTTCTTTATGCAGTGTCGTCTGAGGGAGCGGAGATCATCCCTCTTCAGTTTAGGCTTGTGCCCTCAGCCTTTACACTGAAATTCGTCCAGATTCTCAATGGTTTACTGATATTATGCTCTGTAGAGGGAGAAATATATAAATCCCTTCCAATCTTAAACCTTTCAATCATTTTCTTATCCTCTGATCATCTTTACTCCTCAAAGACTCAGCCTTTCATGGATGCTGCTTTTGTACCAAATCATGATTATAATCACCTGTTTGAAACTACTTCATGATTTAGTTTAACTCATTACTAACTCTAAACTTTTTTGGAATGTGTCGCAGGCCTGAAATGCATTTTCAATTAGGGTTGTTGTACAGATTTCTAGAGTTCCGACATATTTCCCGGACCCCCCGCGACCCTGGCAAGGATAAGCAAGGATAAACCAGCACATTACCGGACCAGCGGCGGCCAGACTCGTGCATAAATCTGTAGGTGACAGGGGCACAGCTGCCCAGCTGTAAAAGTAAACGCGCCCCTGCGTTGTGTTTCTGTGCATGACAGGGCAGCGTGCAAAGAAAATACTGATGCTGTACGCAACTACGCTGTGTTTGAGGAACTTACAGATGTAACGAGAAACACTAACACAACAGAGATCGAAATGAAACACAAACCGAGCCGTACAAGACTGAACCTGGATCTGTGTGATGAAGCCGAGGCAGCTGGACAGATTAGGCGTCCCGGAGGACTGGGATTATATCGCACATGCTTCATTTAGTCCTGATCTCGTCCTCTTAGATCGGCGATACACTCTTTTACACACACTGACAGTGTGTCACAGGGCCAGGAGCTTCAGCTGATGGCAGATTTGTACCACCGTATGATAAGGCCTGCACACTTATCTCTGCACTTTATAGATTTGGTTTATCGTTTGTGTTCCGTATCATTTCTAAGACTCAACGCTTTCTCATGAGAAGCAGCCACTAGTGTTTAGTACTCGAGTCCGGTCTCTGTAAAATAAAAATCACCTCTTTAAGCTTTAACTACTTCAGAAAGTCGTGTCCCAGCCTGAAAACAAAATTGACCAAAATGGACGTTGACTGGATGGTACCATAGTCACACAGTCTTTTTATTCTACTGTGATGCAAATATAAAGGATATTTTCACAAGAAACTGTGTATAGACAACACAGAAATCTGTCAGAGATACCTTTTTATGCTGCTGTAATGTAGGACCTTATGAAATCCGTTTTATTGTTTCCCAAATTCCACTTTATTTTGCCCTGTTTTCATTTTTATGGATGTTTTTCACCATTTCATTTTTTACATTTGTAACGGTGTTCTTCCTCAAGAAAACTACAATTAAACAAACAATAGCAAAATGACTTGTGTGCTTCATTAAAATCCTGCTACAATATTCATCAACATCAAAAATGATATCAACGAAAGGTATAAAAAGAAATAAGGAAAGGTTTCAGGGTGACTCTTTTATAGTTATAACTAAAAGTGCAACTTGTAGCTTAAATAACTCGATTTGAACAAAACTAAGGTCCCTAAGGTGCCCTTAAATCACTCAGACACTGTTCTATCCTGAATTTTGCAGCAATGTTATTGGTCGATTCTGTTTTTTAACATATGAACGGATGCAGAAACAACTTTGTTCAACTTCTCTTTTAATGGAAACTTCTTCACTGCTAAAGAAAGACAGCAGGGGCTCCTGGCTTATAAATGTGACCGGCACAGAATCGGTTATTTGAGACATAAAAAATTCTGTGCATTTCCGTCTTTATATCTGACGTTCAGTGTTCTCCACATCACGGGAATCACAGGGCCCTAGCAATGTAAAAATAAAGGGTATTTTCCCAAGAAAACTGCATGCAAACAATACATAAATGCGACAGAGATACCAATGAAAACATGACCATAATGCTACCGTCTTCACAGCGTCCAAAGCCTAAACCATTCTACACTTCACTCCATCCAAGAAATACACAACACCGAAATGGAACCAGGATTCATGTGGACGGTAACATGAGGCGTACCACCGAGCTAAGCATCGTTACGGAGCAGACGGCTCGAATGTTTCACCTTAAAGCAGCTTTTAGTATTTCACTAAATCACACACACACTCAGTCGCTCTAATCACCTAACACAGATCTGTCAGAAAAAGCTCCCGGTTTAGCGCTGATGCCTCTGAAATGTAGGTCTGTTTGTTTTGTTTCAGTTCCACCCGGTGTCGGATTAGGATGGAAAATACGTCGTTCATCGACTCATCCGTCTGCAGAGCGTCCTTACCCGAGAGTGAAGCTTCCCTTACAACAGCTTTACTATTTAAAAAATGTTCAGGCTGTAAAACCGGCTGGTGCTTCAGTCTCTCAGTATTTATGATCCGTCTGCACCAATTTAGGACGGCTTGCATCAGGTGGAACGATCAGGTGGAGCGACTCAATACTTCTGGGCCTCTTTCAGTGCATTTGTAGTGACTGTATATTTACAGCAGACATTCTGATCTGGAGCAGAAATACTTCATGTTCCTAATGTCAAAAGAACGTGTACTGGGAAGAGCCTGTTAGCCACATCATCCTACATGGCTCCTGTTGCCTCTGCTCTTTTCTGACTCCTGTTTCCTGACTCATGATTCTTGGCTCCTGTTTCCTGACTCTTGTTTCTTGGTTCCTGTTTCCTCTGCTCTTTTCTGACTCCTGTTTCCTGACTCTTGATTCTTGGCTCCTGTTTCCTGACTCTTGTTTCTTGGGTTTCCTGTTTCCTCTGCTCTCTTTTGTGACTCCTGTTTCCTGACTCTTGTTCTTGGTTTCCTGTTTCCTCTGCTCTTCTGTGACTCCTGTTTTTCCTGACTCTTGTTTCTTGGCTCCTGTTTTTTTCCTGACTCATGTTTCTTGGCTCCTGTTTTTTTCCTGACTCTTGTTTTCTTGGTTCCTGTTTCCTATGCTCTTTTCTGATCCCGTTTCCCTGACTCCCTTGTTTCTTGGTTCCTGTTTTTCCTCTTGCTCTTTTTGTGACTCCTGTTTTTCCTGACTCTTGTTTTCTTGGCTCCTGTTTCCTGACTCTTTTTCTTGGTTCCTGTTTTTCCTATGCTCTTTTCTGACTCCCGTTTCCTGACTCTTGTTTCTTGTTTTCCTGTTTCCTCTGCTCTTTTGTGACTCCCGTTTCCTGACTTTTGTTTCTGGGTTCCTGTTTCCTCTGCTCTTTTTTGACTCCTGTTCCTGACTCTTGATTCTTGGCTCCTGTTTTCCTGACTCTTTGTTTCTTGGTTTCCTGTTTCCTCTGCTCTTTTGTGACTCCTGTTTTCCTGACTCTTTGTTTCTTGGTTCCTGTTTCCTCTGCTCTTGTGTGACTCCTGTTTCCTGACTCTTGATTCTTTTTTGGCTCCTGTTTCCTGACTCTTGTTTCTTGGTTCCTGTTACCCTCTGCTCTTTTTGACTCCTGTTTTTTTCCTGACTCTTGATTCTTGGCTCCTGTTTTTCCTGACTCTTGTGTTTTTCTTGGTTCCTGTTTCCTCTGCTCTTTTGTGACTCCTGTTTCCTGACTCTTGTTTCTTGGCTCCTGTTTCCTCTGCTCTTTTGTGACTCCTGTTTCCTGACTCTTGTTTCTTGGCTCCTGTTTCCTGTCTGTTCTTTTCTGACTCTTATTTCCTGGCTCCTTTTTCCTCTTGCCTATTTGCTGACTCTTGTTTCCTGGCTCCTGTTTCCTGACTTTTTGTTTCCTGGCTCCTGTACCTGTCTTTTGCTTGTTCCTGTTTGCACTTCTTGTATGTCCTCCCTCTTTACTCCCTGTCTCTGTCAAATCCTTTGTCAGTTTCTAATACAACACCACCGTCTCCCTGCCCCGTACCGTATGTGAGACCTTAACAGAATTCTCCTTACGTGAACACAAAACTCTTAAGTGTTGGTGAAGGTAAAAAACAAAACTAAACCCGTAGCACCAATAAGAAAATAATACGTTTAAGTGCTGATACGCTGTTTCAGGCATTCGGAGCGCCAGGAGGAGTTCCTTAAACCATCTGGATGCACTATAATTACGCGGTGTTCCTAAAGTAACAGAACGCTATTAAAGAGTTTAGAAGAAAAATCTCTTCCACCGCTGAGCTGCGCTTCGTCGTAAGGCTGAACCGAGACACGATTTCTTTCTTTGGTTTTAGGAAGTGACATTAGGAGCTCAATGAAGATTAGAGGAAGTTTGGCTGTACTGTTTATACAGTTTCTAGATCACAACGTTGCTGCTTATTTTAGGTTGAGTGGGCGGGGCTTTTATTCGGCGAAGTTTGCTGTCCGATGATTGTTATAGTTGTTCCATACACTGAATTACCACTTTAGATGGAAGTTTTGTGGGTTTTGGGGAGAGAGGAAAATCCACGAAGGCCTCTCAAAGACTTTGTTTGAAGGAGGATTTTTTCCTGTTGGTTATTTCTCCCTCTATTGTTGTTTGCTGAAATTGTTTGAAGTTTTTGATTAAGAAGGCTTTCGTAAATCCAGCTCCAGATACTATTTGTTGTGCTGGTACAAGTGGATCAGACATAGCAGTGCTGCTGGAGTTTTAAAACACCTCAGTGTCACTGCTGGACTGAAAATAGTCCATCAACCAGAAATATCCAGCCACCAGCATCCTGATTAGGATTAGAGGACGACTAAGCAACAGATGAGCTGCTGTCTCTGACTTTATGTGCAATAAGGTAGCAGCAAAAACTCCACCAGCACTGCTGTATCTGATCCACTCATACCAGCACAACACACACTAACATAAAACCAGCACCACCCAAATGGGACCTGATCTGTGCTGGTCCTGTGGGGGTCCTGGCCATCAGAGAACAGAGCAAAGGGGACGAACAGAGTATGCAGAGAAACAGATGGACTACAGTCTGTAATTATAGAACTACAAAGTGCTTTGTGGACTGCTCTGTGAAAGCCTGTGAGGTGAAATCCCGGCTCTGCTTCGCCTCCTGTGTTCAATAGCTCAGATCAATTGTAAGTCGGTCAGGATGAGGGCGGCTTCTGCACGCTCTACATTTAAATGTCTACAAGTGAAAGGTCTGAAACACTCTTTGTTAAACGTCACACAGATTGTATTTTAGGCGGGAGCTTCTACGAGAAAACAGCTGTACAGGAGCCTTGAGAGCAAACGCAAAAATGCTTTTCCCATGTGAGATAAGACGGTGTTTACCAGCGTTAGAATTTGGTCAAGGTTTGTTTTCGTTTTTGTTTTATTTTCAGGGTTTGAAGGTAAATTCTGTGTCTCGTTTTATGGGAATTACCAGACACACGAACACGAAATGCATCACATTTAAGAAACCGAGTCCTCAGAGTTAAATGGATGATTTATTCGGAGGACAGTAAATTAATTCCAGCTCGGGTACAATAACAGCAGCTTCCACACTAAACACAATTTTCCGGACGGCGTAAGTGCGACGGTATGTTATTCACCTTCTGTTCGATTGCTGCAAACTTTTACCGGCAACAAAAACTCACTGACCAATCAGCATCACTTTTGAGCCTCATGGAGCAGCTCCTGTATTTTCATTCTGCCTCTCCGCTTGGCACAAGAGTCAATAAAAACACGTTTTTTGTATTTTTACATCTTCTTGTTCCTTTACCCTCTGTTGTTCCGGTTCAGGATGATGTTAATCAAAATGATAGTAATATTTTTATTAATTAATAACAGATTAGATTTTTTACAGGGCTACATTTGTTTCCTTTGTATATGAAACTAATCCTGTCTGGAAAGGATGGTAAAGGGGGTGTGGCTCTAAAGCTGTCAGTCTCAATAAAGGAGGTGTGGCTCCAAAATTGTCAGTCTCAGTGAAGGAGGTGTGGCTTCAGAGCACATCAGTCCCAATAAAGGAGGCTTGGCTCTAAATATGTCAGTCTCAGTAAAGGGGGTGTGGCTATAAAACTGTCAGTCCCAATGAAGGAGGTGTGGCTCTAAATCTGTCAGTCCCAATGAAGGAGGTGTGGCTCCAAATTTGTCAGTCTCAGTGAAGGAGGCATGGCTCTAAATCTGTCAGTCCCAGTGAAGGGGTGTGGTTCTAATTCTGTCAGTCCCAATAAAGGAGGTGTGGCTCTAAATCTGTCAGTCCCAGTGAAGGGGTGTGGTTCTAATTCTGTCAGTCCCAATAAAGGAGGTGTGGCTCTAAATCTGTCAGTCCCAGTGAAGGAGGTGTGGCTCTAAAAATGTCAGTCCCAGTGAAAGAGGCGTGGCTCTAATTCTGTCAGTCCCAATAAAGGAGGTGTGGCTCTAAATCTGTCAGTCTCAGTGAAGGGGGTGTGGTTCTAAATGTGTCAGTCCCAGTGAAGGAGGTGTGGCTTCAGAGCACATCAGTCCCAATCAAGGAGGCGTGGCTCTAAATATGTCAGTGCCAGTGAAGGGGGTGTGGCTCTAAATATGTTCAGTCCCAGTGGAAAGTGAAAGTGCGTGACTCTAATTCTGTCAGTCCCCCAAAAAGGTAGGTGTGGCTCTAAATCTGTCAGTCTCAGTGCCAGGGGGTGTGGTTCTCTAAATGTGTCAGGCCTCAGGGAAGGGGGTGTGGCTTTAAATCTGTTCAGTCCCCCTCAGGGAAGGAGGTGTGGCTCTAAAATCTGCTCAGTCTCAATGAAGGGGGTGTGGCTTTAAATCCTGTCAGTCCCAGTGAAGGAGGTGTGGCTCTAAATCTTGTCAGTCTCAATGAAGGGGTGGTGGCTCTACATATGTCCGTCTCACTGAAGGGGGTGTGGCTCTAAATCGTTCAGTCTCAATGAAGGGGGTGTGGCTCTAAATATGTCAGTCCCAGTGAAAGAGACGTGACTCTAATTCTGTCAGTCCCAATAAAGGAGGTGTGGCTCTAAATCTGTCAGTCTCAGTGAAGGGGGTGTGGTTCTAAATGTGTCAGTCTCAGGGAAGGGGGTGTGGCTTTAAATCTGTCAGTCTCAGGGAAGGAGGTGTGGCTCTAAATCTGTCAGTCTCAGTGAAGGAGGTGTGGCTTCAGAGCACATCAGTCCCAATCAAGGAGGCGTGGCTCTAAATATGTCAGTGCCAGTGAAGGGGGTGTGGCTCTAAATCTGTCAGTCTTAGGGGAGGGGGTGTGGCTTTAAATCTGTCAGTCTCAGGGAAGGAGGTGTGGCTCTAAATCTGTCAGTCTCAATGAAGGGGGTGTGGCTCTAAATCTGTCAGTTCTAGTGAAGGAGGCGTGGCTTCAGAGTCCACCAGTCTTAAGTGTGAATGTAAACAAGCCACTGAATGGAGGATCTGCTCTCCGTTTCTCACTCTTAAACACACACACACACACACACACACACACACACACACACACACACACACGCTGCTCGGCGTTATATTTACTCGTGTACCTCGGCTCTTAGGCGGAGTCGGCGTGCGGCGTGGGGCTTAATCTGAGCGGTTCTCCGGCCTTGGACAATCTGCTCCTAATGCATAAAATTACACCTGTCAGAACTGAGCCCGGTTGATTAACGCTACTTCCTGACCCGTGCCAACATGCGATTAAAGGCACGAGGCGCACAAAAACCAGCGACTTTGCACTTAATTACTTCCTAAAAATAAATAAATAAATAAAAAGCTTTTCCTTCACAGCTGGGAAACTTGCTTTTATTTATGAGATTAATGGGAGCTTGTAAACACATATGAGAAGTGGCCGAAGCTATTTCAGAGCCGAGGCTCTCGGGTAAGAGCCTGAATATGCTAATTAAAGTGCCGAGGAAAGCGATCCGTGGATGGAAAGCTGTTTATTTGACGCGTTTACTATTTGTATTTAGATCGGCAGATGTTACGGCGAGGAAGAAACTTGATGAGAAGTTGAAATCCTTCCTTACTTTGCCCAGAAGCTTCACTGGACTCACACTCTCCCTGTATATGATGTGTAGTGTACAGTATTTAATGGGAATAAGCCACTTTTAGGCACATTTTGGCACGTCTAATCCAGCAGCTCAGCGGATTAGGATCAGGATCAGATCAAATCTGGTCTGGGTTAATCCCGAGATGATTGCTCGCTGCGATGAAAAGCTCACTTTTCCCAAACAACGATCTGAACGCGGACTCATGTGCATGAGGCAGATCTGATTTGTGTGGAAAACTTAATTATTATCGACTGCGTTCTCACCTTTAGGGGGCAGCGCTCGTTTTGCATAATAGTCCAGTTTGACCCCTTAGACTCCTGGCTTGATGGCCCATGACTGATGAGCTGTCACTAGGGCTCAGTATTAAACTTTAGATTTGGTCCCGGTTCCTAAATAACAAGAACCATGTACCTGTTTTTGATTCCACTTATCGGTTCTTTCTATTTATTTCTATTATTATATTGATCGGATCCTGAACGAGAGGAGCAGGAGCTTGTTTCTTAGCCAATCAGAGAGCAGATTTGATTTGGGCCTGTAGGGAAAGGACTGATTGATTCTGTTTGAATGGACTGTTCATATTCAATAATGACCAAGAATAAATTCTGTTTAATTGGCATTCCCTCAGACAGACGGATCGGGCAGACTGCTCTCTCCGAGCCCAAACACTGCATTAGAGAGAGGGAGAGTCTAAGACGCTTAACGTGGATTAGTGAACCTAAAACAGTGAGCTAGGAAGCTGATCATAAGTGATCTCTAGTGCTGAAATGATGAACCTGTGGTCCAAAAGGAAAGGAATCATTCTTACATTAGGATTTTTCTTCCCTTTTCAACCTTCTTTGAGGAAAAAACGCAACGCAGAAATGATTCCTTTCCTCGGATCAGAACCGATAAAATGCAAACGATACCCAACATGAGTGAGAACATCACCTTCAGAGAGCTGAATCCCGCCATCCAATCCCAGCACGCCAGAACCCGGGAGGGTGCCACGTCTAATTAACCCCGTCAGTCGTCATTTACCACCTGTTTTACCACACAGTCAACAGTCTGGATCTGAGCGATTATAATGACACCATAATTAAGCTGTTTCGGCGCCGCCGGTTCATGCCCCGCCTGTGAAAGCCCTCTGTTCTCTCCCGGCTCCATAGTTCGGAGCATCGGCGATGCTGCTGGTTTTAAATTCTTGTTCCATCATTATGTAGTTCTGCATGCAGCCAAAATCCACGTTATAACAAAGCACCCATGTGCCAGACCCACTCGAACATACAAAGTACGTCCCCGCTGACCTGCAGCTAGAGGGCGAGCCGCGTGAGGCCGACGCCTGACCTCTGCTGGACGCTTTTAAGTTCTGGAGAAAAGCCAAGCCGTGGTAGTGCTAAACATTCATTGTACGGCTCGGGCAGTCTGATCAGAGGTGGGAAAGGGTCAACATCAGTTTGAATCGGTGAGAGCATAAGCCTTAAACACGTCCTCTATGTCTGTTATTTATTCCTCTGCTCCATGAACACACACGGGTCCTGCGGTGTTTGACTCCGCTGGTATTTCAGCTATTTTTGGACGTTTGTGCGAGGCCTTTCTGGACTCAAACCCGGATCATTTATTTATTATTGTCAACAGCTTTGTGTCAATGTTTAAGTACTAAAGGCTGTGTTTTGGTGTAAACAGTTGCTTCACTCGCTCTCCGCTTTCCCATCTCACAGTGCTGACAGCTGATAAATTAAAATAAATTTGTAGAGTGGTTTGTTTCCGAAATATGGTAAAGATGTTGCAGCGACTGCCCTGTACTGGTCTAACAATCAAAACAAACCATAGATCATCTCCGCTGCTGGTCTGACACAGGCTAAGAAGGGGGTCCGAGTCCCGGGGATGACACTTTTTTACATGTTTTAGAGGCAGCCTGTTGTTCGTCCTATAAGCTCTAATGAGCTGTTCTGCCCGGCAACCGAGCTCTGATTGGTCAGCCTGATTTTAAGGCATCTAAAATTTGAACAAAATTAAACATGTCAGTAAAAGTCGGACTCACGACACCTTTCTGCTTTTGTTCACGTCTCCTTTCACCTCGTTGCTCTACGGTTCCACTTTTAGCACTTTTAGTGAAAATGGCGCAACGATTTTTTTTGACCCAGATCTCAAATGTATATGTGACATTTGAAAAGCCTTTCTCGCTTTGAGATTCACCTTCAGGCGAGAAGAACATTTTGGGGAAGGAACCCGAGCGGTGCGTTGAAGGCACTGACCTCTGAGCGTAGCCGGAGTCCTTCTTTCGGCAGTGCAGGGTGACGACCCGGTGACCTTCAATCCTCACGTCCTGACTTATCATCCACAGCAGGGGGTCGCAGGGGCGCGCCCCTAAAAATGTTACGCCGTCTTTGAGCTTCACCCTGCGAAGCAGATCGAGGGGGGATTGTTAGCACGGGGGACGTGAGGAAACTGGAAAGGAAACGAGTTCAGAAAGATGCGAGCAGGAGAAATAAACTGTTATTACAACAAAAATGTTAAGCAATTATCTGCAGAAGCGCCGTTATATGGTACTGTGCAAAAGTCTTAGGCCACCTGTAGATTAGATAGACTGCTGTTTTAGCATTTATTGAAATACAACCAGAAAATACATGACATTTACATGCTGTACTAAAAACAGCTGGATCAGGAATGCTTTTTGGAAGGGTAGCCTCAAAGTAACCACTTTTCGAAAGGGGAACAGGGTGAAAAAGCATGAAAAGGATTATGGAGTGATAAATCCAATATAAATATGATATATATGGTCATTATACAATCACTAAAATAACAAACCTAAAGGTGGCCTAAGACTTTTGCACAGTACTGTATATAAGGGCTTTGTTTAATAATGCTATCACGTGCACTACATGTCATTATTTAGTAATGATCGCCGTTACTTGAGGCACACTCGAATCTATGGCAGTGTGTAAGCATTACCCATAATACACTGCGTTTGAGCAGCCTAGGTAAGGGTGAAGTGATCCGGGTGCCGCTGTTTAACACCTGCATTCATTATGTGAGAGCTTCATGGAGATGAATAGACGTGTTAATCACGTTCAGTCTGGGACTCGGGTCCATGTGCCATCGATACTCATTCGGGGCGTGAAGGAAATTCAAGGGCGGTTGGGTCAATTCTACACTGTTAACATTTATCATCTGCTCCGAGGCTCTCAATACCTTCCTCCACTTCCTCACTCAGCCTCTGCTGCGCTCAATATGGCTCCTGATACAGCTGCTGCTGCCTCTGGGTGCAGAACAAGGGTTAGAACCTAATGCCGTGCCTTCAGAGAGGCTCATCAGAACCATAAGTAAGGGGAGGATAAAAGACCGACAGGTACACAGGACACGCCCACTGCATTAGGACTGACAGGTACACAGGGCACGCCCATTGTATTAGGACTGACAGGTATACAGGACACGCCCACTGCATTAGGACTGACAGGTACACAGGACACGCCCACTGTATTAGGACTGACAGGTACACAGGGCACGCCCATTGTATTAGGACTGACAGGTATACAGGACACGCCCACTGTATTAAGACTGACAGGTATACAGGACACGCCCACAGCATTAGGACTGACAGGTATACAGGGCACGCCCACAGCATTAGGACTGACAGGTACACAGGGCACGCCCACTGTATTAGGACTGACAGGTACACAGGACACGCCCACAGCATTAGGACTGACAGGTACACAGGGCACGCCCACTGTATTAGGACTGACAGGTACACGCCTCTTTTCTCAGGAGGACCCCAGGGACAGATTTTTTTCCTCCATGGCTACTTAATTGAGTGAAAGTGATATTTTAGCTAATAATAAATACAACCCCATAATAATAATAATAATAATAATAATAATAATAATAATAATTACAACCCCATAATAATAATAATAATAATAATAATAATAATAATAATAATAATTACAACCCCATAATAATATAATAATAATTACAATACCATAATAATAATAATAATAATAATAATAATAATAATAATAACAACAACCTCATAATAATAATAATAATAATAATAATAATAATAATAATAACACAATAATAATAATAAATACAACCCCATAATAAAAATAATAATAATAATAATAAAAAAATACAACATCATAATAATAATAACAATAACAACAACAACAACAACAATAATAATAAATACAACCCCATAATAATAATAATAATAATAATAATAACAACAACAACAACAACAACAACAACAACAACAACCCCATAATAATAATAACAACAACAACAACAACAACAACAACCTCATAATAATAATAATAATAGTAATAATAATAATAATAATAATATAACAATAATAATAAAAAATACAACCCCATAATAATAATAACAACAACAACAACAACAACAACAACAACAATAATAATAAGAAATACAACCCCATAATAATAATAATAATAATAATAATAATAATAATACTAATAATAATAACACAATAATAAATACAACCCCATAATAACAACAATAATAACAACAATAATAATAATAATAATAATAATAATAAATACAACCCCATAATAATAATAATAACAATAAGAAGAAGAAGAAGAAGAAGAAGAAGAAGAAAAAATACAACCCCATAATAATAATAATAATAATAATAAATACAACCTCAATTCAGAAAAAGTTGGGACAGTATTGAGAATGCTTAATTTTCCTTTGACTTTTATTTCATTGCATACTGAATGAACCTGAGATATTTCATGTTTTTTCTGGTCAGTTTCATTTCATTTGTTAATAAATATCTAACAACATTCTAAAAAAAAGCTGGGCCGGGGCAATTTATGGCTAATAATGAGGTGAAAAGAAAGACAGAAAGACAGAAAGAAAGAAAAAAAGACAGAAAGAAAGAACGAAAGACAGGAAGAGAAAGAAAGAAACACTGAATGCTAAATAGAACAGAAAAAAAGCACTGTCCCCTCATTTCTGGTTTCTGATCTCTGACGTCCCCACAGAGCTAACTAACACCCATAAGGAGGCCTGTTTGCTCCGAGGCTTATTAGCGGCAGCATTCAGTGTTTGACACTAATGGAGCCATGAGTCACACAGGAAGGCCTTCAGAACCCAATTCACCAGAGGTTCTGTTACAAACGCCGGGATTTGAGCACATTTTCACATTCATGCTAGGAAATGGCTCCGTCTCTGTCTTCGGGAAAATTGCTCCACTCTAATGGCAGAGCTTTATGCAACGTATTCAATATGCAGTATTAAGGCCTGTACTTACAGCACCCAGCCATAATACCTACTGAAAAAACACTCGCAAGAAAAAGAGAACGCCACATCATGCTCAGATTTCAAGCTCACGTCCAATTTATTTCAGCGGAGCTTTTAACAATGGAGGCTGTCACAAAGCGGCTTCACAAAGAGCAGAGTCTACACTAAGAATAAGCAGATAGAGGAGGCAGCGACAAGGAAAAACCTCCTAATGAAACCCTGAGAAGAACCAGTATTGAATAATGTAAGATCAGACAAATAGAGACGTTCTGAGGAAGAGAACTCCCAAAAGTATTGGGACACAATCCCACATGTGGTCAAAAGTGTTGAGACACAAACCCACATATGTCCAATATTATTGGGACACAAACCCGCACATGGTTAAAAATATTGGTACACAAACCCGCACATGGCCAAAAGTATTGGGACACAAACCCGCACATGGCCAAAAGTATTGGGACACAAACCCGCACATGGCCAAAAGTATTGGGACACAAACCCGCACATGGCCAAAAGTATTGGGACACAATCCCACATATGGCCAAAAGTATTTAGACACAAACCCACATATGGCCAAAAGTACTGAGACACAAACCCACACGTGTCCAAAAGTGTTGAGACACAAACCCACACATGGCCAGTGGTATTGGGACACAAACCCCCACATGGCCAAAAGTATTGGGACACAAACCCGCACATGGCCAAAAGTATTGGGACACAAACCCGCACATGGCCAAAAGTATTGAGACACAAACCCGCACATGGCCAAAAGTATTGGTACACAAACCCGCACATGGCCAAAAGTATTGGGACACAAACCCGCACATGGCCAAAAGTATTGGGACACAAACCCGCACATGGCCAAAAGTATTGGGACGCAAAAACCCGCACATGGCCAAAAGTATTGGGACACAGAACCCGCACATGGCCAAAAGTACTGTGAGACACAAACCCACACATGGCCAAAAGTGTTGTGTGGAGACACGCACACCCCACATATGTCCAGTAGATATTGGGAACACAAACCCGCACATGCAGAACCCAAAAGTATTGGGACCCAACATACCCCACACATGGCCCAAAAGTATTTAGACACACCAAACCCACTCATGGCCAATTAGCATTGGGACAGCAAACACCCACACATGCCCAAAAGTACTGAGGACACAAACCCACATATGGCCCAAAAGTACTGTGAGACACAAACGCCAACATATGGCCAAAAGTACTGAGACCACAACCCACCACGTGTCCAAAAGTGTTGAGACACAAACCCACATATGTCCAGTAGTATTGGGACACAAACCCGCACCATGGCCAAAGTTATCGGGAACCCAACCCGCAGTCATGGCCAAAAGTAATATGGGACACACAAACCCGCACTGGCCAAAAGTTATTGGGACGCAAAACCCGCACATTGGCCAAACGTATTGGACACAACAACCCCTCGCACATGGCCAAAAGTATTGGTACACGATAGGAACCCGCACATGGCCAAAAGTATTGGGACACGAACCCGCAACATGGGCCAAAAGTACTTGGCACGCAATACCCGCACATGACCAGAAGTATTAATGACCACAAACCCACACATGGCCTAAAAAGTATTGGGACACAATCCCACATATGGCCAAAAGTATTTAAGACACAAACCCACATATGGCCAAAAGTATTTAGACACAAACCCACATATGGCAAAAGTGTTTTGATACACAAACCAACATGATGGTGCCAAAAGTAATGGACACAAACCCAGACATTTCCAAAGTACTGGGATGGATTGGCTTTTGCCCTTTCTAAGGTGGTTGGTTCGATGTTCGTGTCACACTCTGCCTGTGAACCGTCTCCCTAAGACCCCATAAATGGGATTAAGCAGGTATGGAAATACGTAGTGATGTTATGAAAACATGACATTCTGACGGGTGGCTTTCTATTTTGTGACTTCACACTGTCTTGTACTTGTGGGTTCTGTAAACAACCCCTTACCTCATCTCCTGGTTTGTTTCTTTGCATAATTTAGCGCTTATAATTTCCATGTGATTGCACTGTTTTGATTGAACCGGATGCCTTTATCCCCTTGGATAAGTACAATCTCCTGGCTGTGATTTCTTCCTCCTCTAAGACCTTACCCTCTGAAGGCATGGGGAGAATTCCCCCACCAGTCAGTACGAGGGTGACAAAAGGGCGATGGCGCTTAAGGGGCTTTATTAAGCAATGTGATGGGCTAATCAACACTGACGGTTGGAAGGCGGTAACATACGGAGGGGAGAGCCAAAGGTGAGCTGTGATTTTACTAGTGCTCTGGAGTAGGGAGTCACTTTAAGGGCTCAGGGCTGTTTCATAGTGTTAATAATGAACGGGAGGGAACAGGTAGAGGCGCTTCTAAACGAGCAGACACTAGTTAATTAGCTCCGCTTATTTTTTTCCAGTACGATCCATTATCAGGATCTAACATGAGGCATTTAACACAAGTGAGGCGACCTGCACTGTAGTGTCTGAGGGAAGTTAACGAACAGTGCCTGAAAATGTTGGCAAAAGAAATCTCCCCAACGTGTCCACCCGCTGGGGTCTTGCGGGCCTGGGTCTACTATGGGCATTCCTCTCACTCAAGCCCGCGGGCGTGTCCCCTCCTCGCATCCTATTGGCTCTGTCTGCCCCCGTGGCGCATCGCGCTTTTCGGCTCGCTCTGTCGTGTCGGCTTATCTGCCCGCCTGGTCCAAGGTGGTTGCTATGGTATCTCAGTGTGGTTGCTAGGTGGTATGCTATGATATTCCAAAGGTTGCTGAGTTATTGTTATGACATACAAATGACAACAACACACAATAACATATGTGGACAAAAGTATTGGGACCCAAACCCAAATGGATACAACGGTATTGAAGACAAAGATCGACAACAATGTGGCCAAAAGTATTGATGCACAATCCCACGCACTGGCCAACGTTTATTTGGACACAAACCAACACATGGCCAAAAGTATTGCGGACACAAAGCCCAAATGACAAAAAGTATTGAGAGCACACAACCCCCACAACTGGCCAAAGTATTGAGACATCATAAACGGACACAATTCAAGTGGCCAAAAGTATTGAGACACAAACCCAAGTGGACAATAGCATTGAGACATCAGATACATGTGGCCACAAGTAATTATAAAGGACACAAACTAACACGTGTCATAAAAGTAGCGGGACACAAACCCACACGTGGCCAAAAGTAATCGGGACAGCCATAATCCCACCACTCCCCCCACCCCCCCCCCCCCCCACACCCCCCCACCCCCCCCCCACCACCCCCAACCCGCCCAACCGCCCCCCCCACCCACCCCCTCCCACACACCCCCCCCCGCGCCAACCCACCTCCCCCCCCCTCCCCCCCCCCCACCCCCCCCCCCCCCCCCCCCCCCCCCCTCCCCCCCCCATCCCCCCCCCACCCCCCCCCCCCGTGGGGGGAAACACAACCCACTGTGGCCAAAGTATCTGGGGGGACACAAACCCACAACGTGTGCCAAAAGTATCGGGACACAAAGTCCCGCAACATGTGGCCAAAATATTGGGGACACAAACCCACTGGTGGCCAAAAAGTATCGATACGACCAAACCCACTGGTGGCCAAATAGTATCGGGACCCACATCAACCCACTGTGGTCCCAAAAGTATCGGGAACATCAAACCCACACGGTGGCCAAAAGTATCGGGGACACCAAACCCCACCACGTGGCCAAAAGTTATCGGGACACAAACCCACATGTGGCCAAAAGTTATCAAGACACAAACCCACTGTGGCTCAAAAGTATCGGATGGACACAAACCCACATGTGGCCAAAAGCGTATCGGGACACAAACCCACTGTGGCAAAAAGTATCAAACACAAACCTCCACTGTGGCCAAAAGTATCAAGACACAAAAACCCCCACTGTGGCCAAAAAGCGTCCTACGGGACACACAAACCACTGTGGCCAACAATTATCGGACACAAAGCACACACTAGTGGGCCAAAAGTATCAAGACACAACCCCACTGTGGCCACAATATCAAGGACACAAAACCCACTGTGGCCAAAAGTATCGGGACACAAACCCACTGTGGCCAAAAGTATCAAGACACAAACCCACTGTGGCCAAAAGTATCGGGACACATACCCACATGTGGCCAAAAGTATCAAGACACAAACCCACTGTGGCCAAAAGTATCGGGACACAAACCCACACATGGCCAAAAGTATCGGGACACAAACCCACATGTGGCCAAAAGTATCGGGACACAAACCCACACGCGGCCAAAAGTATCAAGACACAAACCCACTGTGGCCAAAAGTATCGGGACACAAACCCACACGTGGCCAAAAGTATCGGGACACAAACCCACATGTGGCCAAAGTATCGGGACACAAACCCACACGTGGCCAAAAGTATCGGGACACATACCCACATGTGGCCAAAAGTACTGAGACACAAACCCACACATTAGCAAAAGCATTGGGACACAAACCCACATCTGGCACAAACCCGTAGAAATACCACATTTAATATAATAAGTCGATCTGCTACTAATGCTCTGTTCTGAATATAAAACACTACAATCTGTAAGAATAACACAATTGTTAAAACAGAATAACACTAACCCCCGCTGATGACCTGGTTTAGAGGACAGGTTAATGATATAACTGTCATTTATCTGCTGAGTTTAATTGCTGACAGGCAGCAGAGCCGTGCCAGATTTTTAATTTCCATTTAATTACAACGAACGTTTCAAATATTCTGTGTGGAAAATCACAGGGATAAACTTCATTATGAATCAGGACCGTCAGAACGTGTTTCTCTCTATTTTGTATCTTTCCAAAGTGCCAGTCGATCTACAACTGGATGTACACGGTGCCAGCATACATAGAGCTAGACTTACACAGTGCCTTGGGCGTATGTGGTGCCAATGTATATTTATATTTACAGCATTTAGCAGACGCCCTTATCCAGAGCAACTTCGGGACACAACTGATACAACCTTACAATCCAAGCAATTGTGGGTTAAGGGTCTTGCTCAAGGACCCAACAGTGGCAGCTTGGCAGAGGTGGGATTTGAACCCTGGACCTTCTCGTCCATAGTCCAGTACCCTAACCTTAAGCTAGGCTACCACAGTCCTGTTATGTACAGAGAGAGTTGGACTTACACAGTGCCAGTGTACATAGAGCTGGACTAATGCACCGCCAACGTACAGAGAGAGTTAGGCTTACGCTGTGCCAGGGTACAGAGATTTGGAGTTACACAGTACCAATAAAAGCCAAGAACTGGGCTTACAGAGTGCCAGTGTACAGAAAGACTTAGGCTTATGCGGTGCCAATATACAGACAGTGTTGGATTAAGCGTTGCCAGTGTACAGAGAAAGCTGGCTCTACACGGTGAAAGTGTAGAGAGAGAGTTAGACTTACACAGTGCCAGTGTACATAGAGCTTGACTTATGCTTCGCCAATGTACAGAGAGAGTTCGTCATATGTGGTGCCAACGTACAGACAGAGTTGAACTTATCCGATGCCAGTGTACACAGAGTTGGACTTACACAGTACCAATTAAAACCAAGAACTGGACTTATGGAGTGCCAGTGCACAGAAAGAGTTAGGCTTATGCGGTGCCAGTGTACAGAGAGAGCTGGACTTGTGCAGCGCCAGCGTACTGTCAGAGTTAGGCTTATGCGGTGCCAGTGTACAGAGAGAGATGTATGGGATGCAGCCTTATGGGATGCAGTTGTACATAGAGCTGAACTTATGAGGTGCCAGTGTACATAGTGCGGGAATTACACAGTGCCAATGTAGAGAGAGCTGGACTTATGGGATGCCAGTGTACACATAGCTGGACTTGTGCGGTGCCAATGTACACATAGCTGGACGTATAAAAACAAAACATAGCAGGATGAAACCTTTAAAAGACCTGAACACGACACCAGGGACAAAGCTGTATAAACAGGCAGACTGCTGTGACTTACAGCCATGGTAAGGGACAAATCAGAGGACGTAACCAGACCCAAACAAAGGGTGAAACACGCAGTAATAAAGGTGATGTCGGGACTATGTAAGGCCATTAGGGACAGAGTCCAGGCAGGGACAGCGTAGGTTAATTGCAGTCCACTCTGAGCTCAGCGTTGGCGTGCAGCCACTTATGAGAGCAGAGCTGCGGGGGAGGGATATTCGTGAAGAATTGTGAGGCAGGATTAAAACCCCACTTCAGTAGGTACACATGTTCAATGCCAATATCTGATCAGCCAATCACATGGCAGCAACTCGACCCATTCAGGCATGTAGACGTGATCAGGACCGAGCATCAGAATGGAGAAGAAAGGTGGTTTAAGCAACACTGAACGTGGCACGGCTGACGGTGCTGAGTTTCAGGAACTGCTGATCTACTGGGATTTTCACACACAGCGCCACCTCCAGGATTTACAGAGAATGGTCTGAAAGAGAGGAAATATTCAAGGAGGTGATGTTTAATTTTCCACGGCTTTTTTGGGGGGCATTTTTGCAGCTCATTTTGGGTTCAGATTTAGTTTTTCTTGTGAAGCTGACTGGAATCATTGCCTTGTGGTTGTGTTAAGTTCTTTCCATTTGCATTGTGGGTAGGGATGGCACAATATGACGATATTTTATCGTATCGTGATATATTGTGTTACCGATTATATCGTCAGTGCCGATTCTCCTGTACCATTTGACCTCCTATCTTACGTAACACAATTACAAACCCGAGCCAGGTAAAGGGGAAACAAAAAGAACCGTGGACTTGTTGTCCTCCATGGTCTGTTGTTCCTCTATGACCTTCCATTAAGAGGACAAACGGAACCGTGGCAGACAGAGTGCCTTTTATTGTTCTGCGTCCCCTGCGCCGGCTTTAATTAGGAAAAGTAAAAACAGGATTTTTGTGGAGCTGGAGGAGCTGCTGGTCAGCACGATTCTTAAGAAGGGTTTTTATTTAATTCAGAGTGTTCGCTGTTTCTCATTTGGCGGTCTGGCAGGACGGAAATGCTTGGGTAATGAGCAGAAAGCTGGCCAGCTCCTGTACAGGGCAAGAGAGGATCGTCTGTCTGAGGGAACGTAGCATTTGCTCACCTGAGGACCAGAGGACGCTCCCGTAGCTTGTACAGGAATGGTGGGGTTAAAAAAAGAAACGCACAGAAATGTCCCCAGCACAGTCGGCATGGGGCTGCGGAATGAAGTCACGCCGCAGAACGAAAAAGGTCAAACTGTCCAAGATGCAGTGTTTAGCCATGCAGTGAAACCCCATTTTCTTCTAATTTACCCCCCATCTCTCACATAAATTCCAGCTGCTTAGCCTCGAACAAGAACCCCAGGCTTTGAGTGCTCAGCTCAGGCGTACACTATAAACACAAAAGTTTGTGGACACCCAAAAAATTACATCCAAATCATCTTCTAATTCTTCATCCGTGCTCACAGGATGCTGGGGGATGGACATTTTTGGTCCAGCAGTTCTTCTTCTTTCGGCTTCTCCCTTTATCAGGGGTCACCACAGCGAGTTAAACGTTTCCACCTCACCCTGTCCTCCACGTCCTCTACTCTCACCCCAACTCCCTGCATATCTTCATTTACCACAACCAAATA